>JAZGTI010003466.1:0-31346 GCA_036877585.1 Botia kubotai
GCCGATGCTCATTGGCGCGTTTTTTCTTACGCGAAGGTGATAGGGCTCTCAAGCAAGACCCCATACGTCATACGTCAGTCACTTGACGTAACGTCTCCGTTCCCTCCTTCAGGGAACGGGGGTTACATATGTAACCAAGACGTTTCCTTTACAACTGTTTTCGGTCTAAGCTTTAGGGAAAACTAGTTTAAGTGTTGCTTGAGTTTGATAGATTCTGCAAGTCTTCTGCATATTCTGTGCCCTTTTCCCGTGTCTACCAATGTTTACTCTTCATAGTGCCTGTGATCCATCTGATCCTGCCATTAAAGCATTGACCTGAGTGGATAAATAATCACCTGGTGCCAATTATTCTAACACACTGGCGGTTAATATTCACTCCTCTGCGCCTCTGCATGTTGCATCTGATAAACGCCATGTTTGTTTAGCATCTCTGTACATTCACACCTCTGCCATCCTCCTCCCCCTGCTGCGGGACTCGCAAGTAGCGCTTGCTGTCTAGCTAAGAGCTTCTTTCTACCCGAAAGCCTTGTCTAACAAGCATATGCTCCGCTGTCATTGGGGAGAACCAGAGACTGGGAGCAAGTGAGAAGGAGAGAAAGCTGTAACATGTTGTTAACAATTATTCAGCGAATTATCCTGAATCTCATTAGACTCAAGCTGCACCTTTAACCTTGTTAGCTGTGCTAGAATGAACACTGGCCCCAGAATGCATGTTGGGTAATTAAAGGTGGATCACATGTCAGCTAGGCCAAAATGTCTGAGCTGCAAATCTACATTACGCAATCTATCCTATAATAGTGATGTGTTGCCGGCAAACGGAATAAAATTATGCTATTTTGGGGGTGTTTTTGTTGGATGAAGGACTGCTTCACTGAGGCTGTTCAAACATGCCGTTGAAACAGGCTTATCTGTGCAAAGTTTAATGAGGAGTGGTGTGGTGTTGGTAAGTAAAACACAACAAAAGCTTTGTCGTTCATATCAGCAAGCACACATGCCACGGAAGAGCTGCAGGCATCGCCAGGCATGCTGGGAAACACTGATATGATTCGTGTCTCTCGAAAAAGCATCTTCAGTGTGCCTAATTACTTTTCCACTGCTCTAGCTCTGCTGGTGTATGATGGAATCTGTCATGTTCTTGATGATGATAGCCATGATATGGAATTTAAGCATTTGAAGCACACATACAACGTTGTTAGTTATGTTTCTGGAATTTGTAAAGGAACGGCCTAAATTTGTGCTAAGTTGTGTATATTGTCTTGCCTTGGAACATTACTCATGCCAGAAACATTATTTAAGCGGAAATGCTAGTGTTTGGTCAGTGGATTGCAAGTGAGTGTTCCTGTTGAACATGTTTTGAACTTTATTGATTAAACTAAAAATAATAGGGTCTAAAGTCTATGGATAGAGGAAAGTGAGCTGTGCCAGGCCGCAAGAACAATAGGGTTTGGAAGGGTAAAATTAAAGTCATATGTGTTGCAGGCAGGGACAGATTGCTGTAGCCCAAGTGTGTTGTTGGGTGTTTTTCATGCTTGGCAGTTGCCTGTGTTGTGGCGGCCAGCGGGTGAGAGCAGCACGCTAATTGAAGTGGAGAAAGCTGTGCGCTCAGGGGCCATGCCTCAGTCTCCAGCACCTCCATCACCTCTAGTCCCCTGGGGGGCGTGAAATTGTTTTGTGTATCTGTCATGGTAGTCAGAACTTCAGTGCTGGAAGCGTCTTCTACACACACCTATATTAATTTACACAATTATAAGATCTGTGTCATATACCAGCTAAGCATACATGGCTGTCTGCTTTTAAAACAAGGCAAAGTCCATTACAGGCACAGAGGGTGGGTGATATTGTCCTTTATAGCATTTTTAGCACCTTTAATTGGGCTGTGTAAAATAATACGTAATTGTGTGTGTGTGGGAAGAATAAAGGTTAGAGCAATTATTAACAATTATTCCCTTCCAATTACCTAACATTGCTTCTGTAACACTTTAAAGTGTCATAATGCAGACTGAGCCATGGATAACAACTTACCTGGTCTAATTTTTAAATAGTTAAAACTGGATTAGTGATAGACCAACATTTCTGCGAGGCCAATAATTTTGGTCAGTATACTTCATTTCAGTTATCATCTTTATTTCACTTAACAGAAGTGCTAGTTCTTTTCAATTGTTTGTGTGTTTGTTTTCAAAAAGGTCCCCCAATAACCTAATAGATAATGGATAATGTAAATTATCCAGTATGTTTTACAATATTATCAATGTATTAATTTTTGTATTAACCTGATTTGTATGTTAGAAATTGTTACTAAATAGCCCCAGACGAATGTAGAGATCAAATTAATACAGTATGTTAAAAGAAAGAACACAGAGTGATATAAGAATCATTAAACAAGCACAGCTATGTAAGCTATGTAAGAACCACCTGCCTAGGTTAATAGACAATTACACATTTTAGTTAGCTGTCATTACGTAAAGCAATTTGACTGCAGAATGCTGCAATTGGCCAATCACAATCAAGAATTCTTAAGGTTTATGGAACGTATTTTAGTATCATAAGTTGTTTAACCCTTTGATGTGTACGATCACACCGGTGTGATTAGAACATTCTGTGGTCACGTGATAACCTGCTAAATTTAAATCTGTGTTTAAACCAGGAATGGTGGTAAACGAGAGAACGAATCTCTCAGCGCTTATGTGTCACAGTTGTTAGCGATTTCAGTCACGTAATGTTTATTTGTTTATTACATTTCAAATTATGTTGCACGATCACAGATAAATACAGATAAATAGAAACACAAATACCAGGAATAAACATAAGTTAAATTTTAACTCACATTTATTTGTATAGCACTTTTCATATACATTATCTTCTACATAGCGCTTCTGTAATGAGGACTCAGATTGGCTGGGGATCCATCTGCAGCACAACTTTAATGACAAGTTCGACAGGCAGAGCGTAGGCAAAACAGAATCGTGATCAATAAACAGGCAAGGGTCAAAACAGGCAGCAAACAATCATAAGCGTTAAACAATCCAAATCACAAGGCAGGCAGTGAACATACAACGATAAACAATCCAAGGTAATACACGGCAAGGCAAAAACAGAAACAATGGAAAATGCTCAGAAATGTTGCACAAGGAAAAACAAGACTTTGCAACGAGTTAAGGATAGAGACCAGTTTATATAATATGGTGGTAATGGCGAAAATGGCGATCAGGTGGTGAATCCGGAAGTGATCAACTCCAGGTAAGTGCATGATGGGAAGTGTAGTTTGCGAAGATCCGGGAAGTACTCCGATGAGGGTTCCCTCTGGTGGCACGGTGGGGAAGAGGCTGGAGCCTCCACCATAACAGAGCCCCCCACCCTGCAAGCGGCTCCTGAGGCGAGGAGGCAGGCGGCCGGTGGAATTCCTCGGTCAGTGTAGAGTCCAGGATATTACCTGCGTTTACCTTTCCTCTGGACCGTACCCCTCCCAGTCCATCAGGTACTGTAGTGTACCGCCCTGACGCCTGGAGTCCAAAAGCTCCCTGACCCTATAGGCCTCCTCACCATCCACCATGATCGGGGGGGTCTGTCCTTTTGGTACTTCCTCAGCCTCCCCCACCGGTGCACCAGCGGGTTTCAGAAGAGACATGTGGAAAGTAGGAGATATACGGTAATTAGTGGGCAGTCTGAGATGGAATGATACAGGTGTAATTTGTTTTATTATTTGAAATAGGCCAACATACCTGGGGCTAAGCTTCCGGCATGGGAGTCATAGGCAGTGATCTCTAGTAGACAGCCAGACCCATTTACCAGGGGTGTAGTTTGGACCAGGTCTACGGTGGGCATTGGCTTGAATAGTTTGTCTTCTGACCGCATGTAACAGATGTGTGTGGGCTCTATCCCATATCCTTCGCTCCTCTGGAGCCATTCAGTGACAGAAGGGAGTTCCGTAGGTTCACCGGACCAGGTGAATAGTGGTGGTTGAAATCCTAGTACATACTTAAAGGGGGTTAATCCTGTAGATAGCTTTACTAGAGACTTCTGAGCATATTTGGCCCAAATGATATATCTACTCCAGTCCTCCTGGTTTCTTTGGCAGTAAGATCTCAGAAATCGTGTAACCTCCTGGTTGAGACATTATGTTTGTCCATTGGACTGGGGGTGATAACCAGGCGTGAGACTAATATTAACTCCTAGGCCTTTGAAAAAAGCAGACCAGACTCTCGACGTAAACTGTGGACCTCTATCAGAAACTATGTCCTCAGGAAGGCTGTAAAATCTGAAAATGTTGTTACACAGAATTTCTGGAGTCTTTAATGCAGTGGTTAGTTTAGGTAGAGGAATGGGTCAACAGACCTTCGAGAACCGATCAACTATAGTAAAAATTGTGGTATTGCCTTGTGAATTAGGGAGGTCCGTAATGAAATCTACTTCAATGTGTGACCAAGGGTGTTGGGGTGTAGGTAAAGGTTGCAGTAGGCCGGCTGGAAGTTGTCTCTGGGTCTTGGAGCTGTAACATACAGCGCATTGATGGATGTATTTGACAGTTTCAGGACAGGAAAGGGTCACCAGTAATGGTTCTTCAAGAGTTCAATAGTGGCTGTGACCCCTGGGTGACCAGAACTAGGAGAATCATGGACTAGGGCTAGAAGCTGTCTATGAAAAGGCTCGGGGACGAAAGTTCAATTGGGTGGCTGTACGTAGATATTTTAGATTCTTATTGTCAGTCAAAACAATGAACAGATGAGTGGCACCCTCAAGCCAATGCCTCCACTCTTCCAAAGCTAATTTCATTGCTAGTAACTCCCGATTACCCACATCATAGTTACGTTCGGCCACAGTTTGCGAGAAAAGAATGTGCATGGATGTAATTTTGGAGGATTGCCATGACGTTGAGAAAGTATGGCACCTACCCCCGTATTGGAAGCATCGACTTCAATTACAAATGGTAATGCAGGGTTGGGGTGCTTGAGAATAGGGGCTGTGGTAAATCTTCTCTTTAACTCTTTAAATTCCACTTTGGCCTGAGGCAGAAATGGAAGTCTTACTAGAGGTTTGTTTGGTTAATGACGTAAGAGGAGAGGCGATGGAACTAAAATCTCGAATGAATCGCCTGTAGAAGTTGGTGAAACCTAGAAATCTCTGTAATTCCTTAATTGTTTTAGGGTGGGGCCATTTGGCCACAGACTCGACCTTATGTTCGTCCATAGCTACTCCATCTTTGCTAATAATGCATCCAAGAAAAGTGGTGCTAGATCGATGGAATTCACCCTCCTCTTGTTTTACATATAGCTGGTATTCTAATAGACGCTTTAAGACTGCTTTTACATGTTGGATATGTTCCCTGATTGAACTGGAGTAAATTAGGATGTCGTTAATGTATACGACCACTTCTTGAGCATATCTCTAAAAACATTGTTCATTAAGGATTGAAACACTGAAGGGCTATTTGCTAGACCCAAGGGCATAACGAGATATTCGCAGTGGCAAGAGGTGGTGGAAAAAGTGGTTTTCCACTCATCCCCTTTTCGAATTCTCACTAAGTTATAGGTACTGCAAAGGTTGAGCTTGGTGTATATTCGGGCCTGCCTAAGTTGTTCAAGAGTGGCAGGTACAAGGGGTAATGGATATCGAATTTCACAGTTAAGTCATTGAGAGCACGATAATCAACACAGGGTCTTAAACCGCCGTCTTTCTTTTTAACAAAAAAGAAGCCCGCTGAAACGGGAGAATTTGATGGTAGAATGAAACCTTTCTCGAGCTCTTCTTTAATATAATTTTTCATGGCTTCAGACTCAGGCTGAGATAAAGAAAAGATGCGTCCCTTAGGGGGAACAGCACTGGGTTGTTCAATCGCGCAATCTACTGAACGATGTGGAGGAAGTTGAGAGGCTTTCTTCTTACTAAATACTTCCATGTATTCCTGATACTCTACTGGGACTTTATTGTCTGACACTTGTGGCAAGGCTCGGGGTATCAAAGGTTTGTTTGGGTGTTCTACCTTTCGTATACACTTGTGGAATCAGGTGGATTCCCAGTGTAGAAGGTCTCCCTCTCTCCAGGAAATGATTGGATCATGTTGCTTGAGCCAGAGTAAACCTAAAACTATGGAATGATGAGGAGAGGGTATACCATAGAACTGTATTTCTTCCCGATGCATAATACATGATCTCATCACTGTTAAAGAGCAATCAGAATTGGATAATGGCAGATGAAACTTCAGAGCGAATTCCTTTGACATGAAAATACCTGCAGCCCCAAAGTCAACCAGAGCCCAAGTGTCAATTGTCTGGTCAGCTCTAGGTAAGTGCATGATGGGAAGTGTAGTTTGCGAAGATCCGGTTAGTACTCTGGTGAGGGTTCCCTCTGGTGGTGCGGCGGGAAAGAGACTGGAGCCTCCACCGTAACTGCTTCTATATATAGCCTATACCTTTTTAAAATGGAGGCAAAAGCATTTTTTAAACAAAACATTGTTATTTTATATTTCTTACATTTCATATTTCAGTGCACAATCACAGAAGTAATAGGAAAATATATACAGTTTATGCATAACAAAGGCAAAAAAACCTTTCAAACATAACGTGCGGTTATGTTTTATTCCTGTCAATCGATTGTGTAGGTAATTATAAAGTTTACTATATTTCTCTTTCAGTTCGCTAGACACCTTTATGTTTTTCAAAAGAAGTGGATGAGCATCTTTTAAATCCATCAGGGTCTGTCTCCCGGACAAATCGTGGTTCCGTGATAACTTAACAATCATCTAACATGAACATTATAAACATAACTGCATCACAGCTTGGGCTTACTCTGTGTGTTTATTAGATTTCTGTGTTGCCATCCTGCTAGGCTTTTTTTTTCAAAATGGACACTGTTTAGACCATATTGAGGCCAATAGAGCCTGGGGTAATACATTGTTGTGGAGGCTGGGAGGTGGGGGAAGTCAGTTGGGTGCAGCGGAGGTTGGTGTGCTTGTTTGCTGGGCTTGGGTCTTTTTGGCCCAGGCCTGGCAGTGAGGGAGATGAATGGTTCTTTCCACCCGCCACACTAAGTAATACGGTGGATGATAAATTGCTGCTTTCATTGACACCAAAATTGGAATCATTGGGTCCAGGAACCAAAAAACTAGGAAGGGCCCTTTTGCTGTCACATAGTCATCTGTTAAAATGCCATACCTGAGGCCACACAGGGTATATTCCCTCCTCAGCCCCTCACTTAGATTAATGATGGGAAATGAGTCGGGGAATAGGGACCTTCTTTAGACACGGTCCCTCTGTGTTTATCTTGCCCTGTCCTCGGAAGAAGTGCTTTACATGAAAGGGCTTGCTGGGGAAAAGGAAACCCTTAGCGTTTATCTTTTTATGTCATTTAAGGTAAAACTCTGACAATCAACAGTGTAAATGCAAGGCTTTTGTCAAGAAGGCTTCTGCAAAAACATATGGATGCATGGGGAACTTATTCAGCTTAATAACCCAAAGGTAAGTTTTATTTCTCACAGGTCCCTCTTTCATAGCTCAGGAGATTTGCTGATGTTTTATTTAAGTGCCAACTTTCTTCCTAGAAGAAATAGAAACACATGAGGCAGTATTTGAAATATATATCTCAGTATTACTATTTCTCAATGGATTAGTGTGTAGTTTATCCCACACTGTTTGTGGTACATTTGTAGCTTAAATCAAATGACTTGTTGAGGAGAGGTCTACTATTACTTTTCTGTGTATTGTATATACTTCATGTGCATTACATTTAAAGTGCTCATGCATGTTCCCTGGAAATCAAACCCACAACCTTTACACTTTCAAAGCAATGCTTTACCAATTGAGTTAAACAGTAGAGTAAAATCTCATATTGACAATGAAGGCGATATCTAAAGCTATATCTAAAAAATTGTTATTATCATCAGCACATGGTTATCACATGACCCTAACAATGCACAAGCAATTACCAAGGGTGATTTGCGCAAGTCACCATCACGCATATTTTTTTATGAAAATTTAAAAAAAAGCTCATTTTAGTTTACATTGTTTTAATATATTGATAAATAAAACAATTTTAACTGCTTCATGTTTAGATGTTATTAATACACTTCCCAGAATCCAGACGCCACAATGAAAGTGGCATATTGATGTGCAGCACCATTACTGTGAAATTGAGTGAGTGCATGTGAAACACTTGTCAATGATTATGGACCCAATGTTAGAGAATGATGATTATTACTCATTTGCCACTGTTTTATGCAGAGGCTACTCATTTGCATATTTTACCCAGGTGTGACAATCAGTGGAATGGGATTATCTCCGCAAACATGAAAATTCATGTAATTCAATTTCTCCTAACAAAACATCCCCTTTGAAAATTTTACTTTTATTGCAGTCACATACAAAAAAAGACTGCCGTCTTTGCAGTTTGTTTTTAAAGCTACAATTATGTTTTTTATTAATGTAAATGTTTCTATTCTAGTGATGACTCAGCTTCAGTCAAAGATGTGTCAGACTAATTGCTATAATCTACTGTAACAGAAGGTCTCACCAGAGGGTCATAATAGCATTTAATTACCCTACATGAACATTTTGTCTTAAAGGAACCGTTTACCCAAAAATTACAAGTCTGTCATTACAGACCATGTATGAATTGTTTTCTAACCGGGACCAGGACAACATAATTAAGAATTCCGGTGATGATAGATAGACAGACAGACTGTCATGTAACAACATTTTTTTTTTCTAAACTCTGTGCTCCACTTTAAATGACCATTTCTTATTGCTGTACATTTTAGTATTTTCTTATCAATGGTGGTATAAGCTACTTTTTTTGTTCAAAAGGTATCATCATTTTGCTGCCTACTGCTTGGAACAGACCTTACATGGGCAGTGTGCCTATGATGCCTTATGTACAGTACAGCCCTGAAAGTTCACATGTGGCAGAGGTACCTTTATAGGGTACTTTGTGCTTGATCCTCACTAAATATGGTGGTTATTGGTTTAAAACTAGTACTTTGTGCAAATAGGCGGTTATTAAGGCCAAATTTTTGATAATAAAAACAAAAACTCTCTTTACTGATCATACACCTGTAGGAAGGTAGAGAGGTGTGGACCACTATAAATCAGACTGTTTCAGGGTTAGAAGACCACTGTCTGTTTAGAGGTCAAATGGAAAGAGGCAGGAAAAAATGTCCTGAAAACTAAAGTTTCTATGGAGCTACATACCCCACGGGACATGTGTCTTTTGTGTAGCACTTAATTGGATGTGAATATTTCACAGGTTAATGTCTGTAGTCAGCTTACACTCAAAATCCTATCATTATCTTGAATGGGCATCAGAAATATCCACATGGAGTCAGTAATACTTTAGCTGAATAACACTTATGTGGGACGTCCATTTATCATAGACCCTGAGCCCATCTGCCCAAATATGTAGGTTGGGATTTAATTTTATTAATTGGAAATTGATTTGTGAAGAGTGGGCATTCCATTCAATGATTGAAAAAGTTAAAGGGATTTCTGACATCATCCGAAAAAGTAAGTTGTTTAGGGGCTGGAGCTAGCAAGCATGAAAGCCCAGGAACAAATGTTAATAAAGTAAAAAAGACTACAGTAAGTCTTTTCAGGGGAAGAGTAGCTTATTACATTTAGGTAATAGACTACAAAGGCAACTTGGTTTTCTTTGGAATAACATGCACTGATTGATCATTCCCAAAAAGAACAGGAATGTGTTTTAGAAGAGTCATTTCTGACTTTATATCAGCTTCAATACTAGCTGCATTTATGCAGATCCTGTTGTGAAACGATGCAAGAAGAATGAATTAATATCAGACAATTTGGATTCAAGACCATAAAAAAGCATCTCACTTGAAAATGAGACATGCATCTTGTCTGTTTGGTGTCCTTAAGCTAACAAAATGCAAAACTGCACCAAAAAGCATTAAAAACAGAAACCATCCGAAGATCCCTTTTCATTTCATTGAGCGTACACTTCTTCCATTTTCTCTATAATTTGTTGATTCTGAGTGGCCTTAAGATTTATCCTCTTTGAAAGCAATTAAAGCGGCTTGTCCAGAAGCATCAGGAGCATTTGCACACGCTCTTTTTTTCAAGCTCCGCTGGAATGCAACAACAGCAACTTTTTTGACCCTGAGCTTAAAATACCAGCATGTTGCAACAAAAGAAAGTAAGTGTGCTCTCAAGAGTTGGTTTCTGATCCGCATCTCCGGGCGTGATGCTGAAATAGAGAGCTCTTTACTTGGCTTTGGGGACTCTAGACTTCTTAATGTAGCCATATGATGCCTGGGCTTCTGAAAATAGATCTGTTTCTTTTGCCTTCAAAGGAGGGAGGAGATGAGAGCAAACAGACTTCAGGTGTGTCATAGTCAAAAGGAAATCTTCACATTAATGGCCTCGCATCGCTCTATGACTTTTGATGACTTCTGAAAATCACATTATGACATCATAAGGGCCATACAGCTTTGATGTAACCTAAACACTGTAGAGCGATAATTTGGAAAGCCACTGGAGGACTATTTTTCTTTTCTTTCCATTCCACTTTGGTAAATTAAAGTCCCTCATTTAGGCTAATTTTGAAGATAATGTGAATAAGACCATAGGGATGTCTATTTATAAAGAGATTTTTTGTGAGATGTCGACTTGATAGCCATCCCGAAGCTTTCTCTACAGTCGGTATGAGTCATAAAACAGAAATATAAATTCATAGCAAAAAAGAAAGAACAGAAAAATCCTTTTAAAATCTTTCCATATATAATAACCAAACTTTTATTATTCAAAAGACAAAAAACTGGTGGAATGTGGCTAAATATGTCTGGTTGTTCTGTGGACTTTTTTGCTTGAGTTATACTGGAATGTGCCTGATTAGCTAGGCTAGTTGGCTTTAATTCCACATGGATATAAGCAGTATGAACTACACTTTTGCATGCAATAATAGGTCAATTTGGTAGGAGTCTAAGTGTGTGTGTGATGGTCGTACACGCAAGTATACAAATGTTAAGTGTATGTGTGGCCTGAACTGTTTCTCCAAAAAATGATGTAGACAAAACCTGTTTTAGCACCCCTTGTGGCAACACTGAGAATTAAACATGAACTTGTGTTTATGAATTGTGTTCTGACATATTTAATAAGGCAATGGCGCTTGAAATCAAGCTTGTGTTGCGAGAAGCATTTGTGTTTCTGTACTTCACTTTGTTTCAGGCCTTGCTCCTGCCTAGACTGTAATTTACACACCGGATGCCCCATTTGCAGAAGCATTCAGGTGACCAGTGACTTTTAATGTGTACTTTTATTACATTCTTCAGCCTCACTACACCAGCAGATGCCATATGTCATAAAGTCACAAACTAAAACAAGCACAAACTAATAGGCAGCATCAGCTGTATTTATTACTGCTGAAGGATTTTTTTCTTGTCATTCCCTTGTATTATTTTTATTCTTCCAGAACCAGGAAGGTTAATATTACTACATTTCAATGTCATATGCTATATTATAAGTCTTCTAAAGCTGCATGAAAAGTAACTTTTATTTACTGATCACTTTGCCTGTAATCTGGTGCTGTAATAGAAAATCAACCAGCATTGGTTGTCACGTTTTATGCAACATGGTGCCATGCAATTAAATTGTTGTATTTGTATTGTACAAATGTACAAAATTTATTTACAAAATGTATTTAAATTATATTTACAAGTTATATTTTCTCTACATTGTGTTGCAGGCAGAATAGTTCAATTAAATGAATCTTACTCTTGATGCATGGTTATTATAAATTAATTATAATAATAATTATAAATTATTTTGTTTTATTATTAGAGGAAAGAAAACTACTTATGTGAATGCCATAGCAATTTCCCATCCACATTAACTGCTTTTTTACCTGGTCTCTTCCCTTCAGCATGCAGTTTTCATGCGGAACGGGCCATTTATCCAACCTTTTGTATGGAATGCAAATCAGAACTCAACATTTAACATGTTTTGCCCATCTTACAAGGCTATTTTTAAGTGGAAGGATGCTCAATTAATAAAATGTGAAAAGCTGTTTTAAAATGACTTCATATTGATTTTTAAAACACTTGCAGTCCCTCTGCGCCTCTCTTGTCTTTAACGGTGCCTTGCACAGTAAACCGCATCCGGGTTGCCCCATAATTTGAAAGTCTCAATGTATCAACATCAAACACTTCTTTAATTGACTCAGAAACACACTTGTGCACTCCTTGCGATTGGAAATGGGATATTATGAACTGTCAGTTTGCATTTATTGCAATTTTTGCTCTGGGATTTGGAAAAGCAATGCAGAACATGGACTGTGGTGGAGAGATGCAGTAGAGAGCTAAGTCAGAGACCATTTAAAGTCTTTATCGATGCTCTAAACACACACGCATAAACAAAGTAAATGTTTATGTCATCCAACGTGCAATAATATTGCAGTTTCCTCCAAAGGGTGCACACGAGCTTAGAGAGGGCAGATGACTTCACTGAGTGTATGAACAGTAGCCATTATTAAAATTAAACTGATCAGAGCATGAACAGCTCATTTTTAAAGGATCTTTAATGTGGCTGCATCCTTTGCTCTCGCTGTCTGGCTAAACTCTGCGTATCTAAAGCGTTTCACCTTGGGAATGGCATGCAAGAGGTTTCTTTATGAAGTACTTTTCATTTTTGTTTTCTACATGTTTCATTCCCTTCATTTTCTTCGCTCAGAGGGCCGTCTCTGAGTCCCCAGCGAGCGGCATCTGAAACTTATGACTAGTCATGTCTACAGGCATCACGGCGCAACCAAAGCATGGCAGAATGACAGATCGTGCCTTCAATATGTACTGACAAACAAATTAGTGAGAAGATGCTTTGCACTGCATAACAGATGTGGTGGGTGCCGTGGTACGGAACAGCCGACAGAAAAAAACAGAAACAACTGCGCCCCATCTGGACCAGTGAGGGCCCAGCGGCCCACTCATTCCAAACCCAACAAAAGAAATGCGACGTGCTGCACATGTCATAATAACAGCCAGGAATGTACGGGGTCGTTTCTTTAACTATGGCCACTTTTGGCCCTGTGGACTTTTGGAAAATAAATGCCTTCAGCAGTAAATATATTCTGTCATTATTGACATTTAATTTTGATGGCCATTTTGCTGAACAAACAATTTCTCATTGTTTACATAACACATTGTTACATAACAGACCATGGTGGAAAATTACATTTTAAGCATTGTTTTAAAGCTAAAGTTATTAACATTTAGCTTGCTAGTATTGTGTCCTAAATAAACAATTAAATATTTACACATTTTAAATAATTGAATAGTTATTGTAATTTAGGAAAAGTACAGCTTGTTTGAAAATAACGCATAATAACTGAATATTCCTTTCACAAATATTACTAAATTTAGTCATAACTAAATATATGGTAGTGTTGCCGAAGCAAAAAGATGCCCGATAAATACGGTCTGAACAGTAGGTTATACTCTGTACTAGAGTATACTAGAGAAAAAGGAAGTTAAAAACACAGTTAAATAATATATAACACAGTGACCCTTGCATAAGGTGTTATCACACTAGGGCTTTTGGTTTATTCGGTTGTTGCCTCTTTCTATGTTCCCAGTCATACTTTTTAGTGCAGTGCGTTTCTCAGGGCTACTTGTCTCTGAAATAATTGCCTTTAGAGAGCAGCATTATTTGCATCTCTTGCAAACAAATGAAAGCAACACTTCATATATGTTAAATTGTGTCAGTAAATGCAGGGACAAAAATATCAACAAAAAAAGACAAAAACTAAAATCTTTTCATTCTAGATACAGCAGTAAATGACTGTCGCCAGTCCTTGATGTTTCTCGCATTAATGACACAGAGTTAGACACGAGAAAGCAGAGATGACAATGAAAGAAACAGTTAGAAACTAAGAGAAAGCAGAGATGACAATGAGAAAAACAGAAACTCAAAGAGAGAGGTGATGTGATAGACTGACAAGAGATGCAAGAAGATTTGAGTGTGAGAATGTATCATTGTTGCATTGCGGGTGGGGACTGTGAATGACACTGAGAGAAATATAGTAAACAAGGGGGGATGCGGTTGATCTGAGGCTGAGCGTGTCGGGCCGACAGAATAAGATACGGAGATCTGATAATTCAGCGTGATGTATGAAGCTGAGTCTCTCAGGTGAAAGGATTGAGTCTGTGGACTCCACTCAGATTAAAAACAAACATTGTCATACGGTGTAACTGTTCATCTGCTCAACGCCTCAGTGGATGTCTAGCTGACTCACAGGCATGACTATTGTTAGCAGCACCCCACAGCACAGAGGTGGATATTAAATTGAACGCAACAGTATTTGTTTTATTACAACTGGACTTGCAATTACTTCCTTTTATTAGTGGGGTTTGCTGTACCAAACATCGCTAGTCTCATCAATGTTGCTCAAACATAGGGTTAGAGATTTGACAAACTCTTAACTCAAGGTATTAAACTTGTGCTACAGATTTCAATCAAGTTTAAAATTGTGTGTCTTGTGAAGGAGAAGTGTGCCATGACTTTAGTAAGTAATAAGATTCATGATTTTCTACTGGTGGATGATAAAAAAATTGGGGTAAAAGCCCATAGACTTACATTAAAAGAGGGACCTGGGCTTTATTTGGAGACAAGAGTATCATAGAAAATGAGGTGGGGCAGTTTTGACTTGGACCAGTAAACAACCACTCAAAATGTAGCATCCACATAGTAACTTGCTGAAAAGCATGCAATAATGTCATTAACAATGGGCTGTTTTGACATTTCAATCTTGAATAAAGTTGAAAAATTGAAAGTTGAAAAATACACCCAAAATTTAGAGGGGTGGTGAGGGGCGGGGGGGAATCACAGAGCAAATTGTAAATCCCATTGTTAACACCATTATTGTGTCTGCCAAGCTTTATCAAAGTTTTCTCCCTCAGCTAACTTTTTACAGTTCCACCAAGGTTTTCAGACAGATGTGATTTAGGGGCGTTTCATGTGTGTGAATGTGCCTCTATCTACCAATATCTACCGGCTATAGTGGGATACCAATTTTAAGCTCCCCAACACTATCTGAATGAATCCCAGACACCTTCTGATGAAGCCGCCCACGGCGTGGTGCCATGATCAGCCTCATCTTGCCCTGACTGGCCGTGGCATCAAGACCATGCATGATGGAGTTATGGACAGAGAAGCGAGTTGATCTCTGCAGAGAGGCCACCCATGGTCCATGTTATATAACCAAGCTTTGATTTATATTTCTCACCACTGACATCGTCTGGATGAATCATTTCAATAGTAATAATGACATCTCCCTCTGAGCTGTTTTTAATATGGAGTACAGGGCTTGCAAAATTTCAAAATCCCTGGTAAGGGATCCCAGGCAATCTTCAGATTTTGATAGCCCGAAATAAATTTAAGTAAAATAAAAAAGACATTATTTTTAATGTAGAATATTGTAAAGAAGACAAAACATCAATCAAAAACGTTTTCATTACACAAATAACAACAATCATATAAAATAATCAAATTACAATCATCAATACAAATATTTGGTTCTTACTGAACTGAAATTTTTTATGAACCTGTAAAAACAATATAGAACATAATTCAGTCCGATTCCGATTCTGAAATATCAAGTAAAGTCACAGATAAGAAAATGGCACTCTATGTGGAGGGCATAGCATCTCCTTTATCAGCTTTCTCCATCTGTGCATCGGTCTCCACTTCAGAACTGAAATACCTGCGTAAATCCATGTGTCTTATTTTCACACGCACACACATAATTAGCAGCAATTTTCTCTCCACTGCGCATGTGCTCTCTATCACGTTTAATCTTGCTGTAGGAGATTTCACTTGTCACATGAGGAAAGTAATGACTGACAGGACAAGCGTCACTGATACACAGTTCGCTCAATCGCGAATTGAAAGTGAAAGTTGAAAGCGAGCATGCATTCAAATGTGATTTCAATACCCAACATATTGATAGTGGCTCCCCAATGCCCGACACGTACATTGTACATAATTACCCAACCGAATTTGTGATAGAATGCAAAAGCATTGCAATATATTTTTCCTCCTCATAAGATAGCTGACAGGCTGGGTGGAAATACATTTAGGTAGCCCGACTGGATGACACAATAGCCCCGGGATGTCGGGCTAGCGATTTTGCGAGCCCTGGAGTACTTCTTACAACAGTCAATATAACCATATAAATAGATGTTTTTTTTATTTTCTGCAGACGTAGGTCTGTTTAAAGCTTACTGCCATGATGCTAGGGTATGGATTGCTATGTGGTTGTTCTGATTGTTTTTAGTGTCTGTTGTTTTAAGTGTTTACTCTAGTATCTAGAGTGTTCTACTGTATTTTTGTTGGCTCAAGTTAAAAAGCTCAGTCCCATGAATATATTATATTCTGGCACCTAGATATGGCTCTAGTTCCTCATTCAAGTAAAATTGTGAGATTTAAAAAATTTTGAAGAGTGGTCAGATGATGAAAAAGGGCAAAAAAGCTCTTTAGGAATTAAAGAGTTAAACACAAGTCTACCCATCCAACATTGTTTATTTTTAAATATCAACATATGGTGTGTAAAAAGTGCACATTTTATTTATAAAGCACATTTTGGATTTTAATTAAATTCAGCTTGGTTTAAAGGAATTTAATATTGTTGCTTTTTTACCAAGATTTGTTTTACTGTACATATTTATACAGATGTAGTATTTGTCTTGTAACCACCTTAATGACTTTTGACCTTCTGCCCACACAGACCAATCATAGATCATCATTCCCACTGATTTCCGCCTCCTCCATTGTGATGCATAATGCAAATAAGCACAAAAGCTGACTCATTACGTTAATTTAATCTCATATTGGATGGGTTGTGTGTGCCCGCAGCTGTAGTGGGTGGGCGATTGGGATTTGTGCCCATGAGTAGTGGTGTTAGCATCAGCTAGTATGCTAAACCTCTGTCCCTGGCATGAAACAGAATAACACATGTAAAGCAGATGGACTGTGCACTATGTCTTCTGTTGGTGCTAATCAGGTGCTAAACATCATTCCGTCTGCTCACTCGGCTTGATCCTGGAACACGCAGTGCACTTGCATTTACACGACCTTTCAGACAAACCGCTGAGTGGGTTTGCCGAGAGGGCTTGGAGATGAACTGTGTTTAAACCTTATTGCTGATGTGTGTTTTGGATGTTAAGATACTTTATACTAGTTATATGTCTAGACACAATGATAACAACGAACATCCTGAGGAGTGTAAGCACTGGGATTTTGTGGTGCTATCAAAGCTTTGCTGCATTCGTCTGAGCAGTCTGATGTCAACTTCTGGCTGACCAATGATGTGAGTTTGTGGCAGGACTACAAACGATGACAGACGGCCTACTACATTTGTCTAAATGTTCTGTGCACAACAGAGCATACTTTGATTAATACTAATATCCCTAAATGTGCTAAATTTGACGTTCAACTTCCTGCCTGATAAAATAATAGACAAGACTAACAAGATTTAAGAATTTTTTACACAAATTTATTTAAATAACATTTAGAATACGTTGTGAAATATTACTACACAAAATATATTTTACAATATGCCATATTGAAGTCATACTTATGTTTAAAACAACTGATTAAAGTTTGTGTGGTTAGCACGTTAGAGTTAGCTGTACCTGTACATTCCAAGTTCTATTCCAAGCATAGCTGTATGCGTAGCCATATTTTTGTAATTACTGCTAATAGTGACTCAAAGATTACACAGCAGTTTTAAACAGTACAAATATCATATGGTATTGACTGTTTATAAAAGGTTTGTGGGACCTTTGCACACATACATACAGTATGGGTATGTATACACAAACATGCTCGCACATACACGCAGATGGTTAGCACACACAAAAGGTGTCTTTGCCAGGCTCCAGCTGAGCGATCTGACAGGAATCTGATTCCAAACGTGGTGCCGAGACAATGCGGCCTCCCTCATTTGCCACTTCACCAGTGTTTAATCGGTGGTCTCCCAGACAGAGAGAGTGATTGAAAGAAGCAGAGAAGAGAGAGATAAAAAGAGGGAGAGAGAGTCAATGATTTCCCTACTGCCTTTTTGAATAGAGTCTCTAGTGTCTCATCTGACCTGACAGTTATGAGGAGACACGGGGAGCTGTGATTGGCTCATTACGTCTGTTCACTCCTGATAGCTGGGGAGGGTAGGCTGAGGCCCCTCTCATCTTCCTCTGAATTTACACAGAGCCCTATAGGAGAATGAGAGGGAAAAATCCTGTGATATATTGTATATTCTCAACATATTTGTCATATGTTTTTTAAGCAACATATAAATTAAAACTATTTTGTTATATTATAGTGGATGTTTCACCAATGGCACAGATAAGCTGGAAGGACTTGAAACTGTGTACATTCTTGCTGTGTTATTAGCCAATCAGTCATTTTCCTGCAGCTCCAGGGTAATTAGTCACAGGACAAATGTTTCAACAACATTTTTAATCTAAAATTGTACACTTGCAAAGTAAACAATGGCATATTGGGCAGTACCTTGCTGTTCGAATTGGGACAGCAACAACTGTATACACAGACACTGGCATTGAACACTGTTTGGAGAGGATTAGAGGCCGTGCACACAAGACAGCCCTGCTTACAAAAACATCCAAGCAGCACAACTAAATAGGGTCACGATGCTAAAAAATCAGCAAGGCATAATACTATGGTAATCATTGCCCATCTGGTGCATATGTACATAGAATAATGATTAAAAAATAGCACAGACAGAACTCACTCCATCATGGTGGCAGCAATCTGTTCAAATTAAAATGTACATTTTGCTAGATTGAATTTGTTTAAATGTATTCAGTGCCAAAATCCCCACAGAAACACTGTCTTATAGTACACTTATAGTTCTTTTTATTTCCTGTAAAGCTCCTGTGATGCTCTGTGTTACATCAACCATGTAACCTTCAATGTCTGTTTAATGATTGCAAAGCACTGAGCTTGTTAGATACTGCTGAACTTGGTGAGACCTCTACATCATTGCACAGAATCTGTCTCAGCACTTTTTGTGATTGGTTGATGACAGTGATAGCACCACCCATCACTTATTCATGCCTTCTTCTCCTCATAATTCAGGAAGTGACACACAGGAAGCGCACAATGGAGATGCCGTATCTCTGCCGCTATGTGCTGACATTCAGCACTTTGGTTGTGCTATATGTGACCTACAAATCCTCCACACTTCTGAAGGAGGAGAGAGAGAAAATCTCTTGACCACTGCTTGGGAAAGCAAAATAATTGGATTCTTGCTCCTTATCTCACTCAACACATTACTAGTTGTCAAAATTCCCTGCTGCCAGGGCTCAGTCACGTTTCAGTCAAGCAAGAGGGATTGTGTATGGCTGGTTGATAGGTGAGACTGTTTTAGATTGTATTTTTGCTAGGCATTGGGGGCAGTGATGTCCAACACATACCCCAGGGTTTTCACATGTATGGTAGACTCAACCGTTATAAAGATACCACACCTATCTTTTGACTTTTAGAGTTTTTATTAGTCTATGTTGGTATAACAGAATTAAATTTTTGCTTTAGTCAAGTGCTTTTACTTGATTCTACTTAAGTGGTGCAATTGTATTGAACTGTCTGATGTGAAATTGATGGACCCATAATCCCTTGCAAACAGAGGGTCTCATTTGGGCACTTGAAACTCAGAGCACAGAATGTTTTATAAAATGAAATTTCTTTTGTACAGAGATTGCTCTTTATAGCTCAGGAGACTTAATAGACTTCTTAGTTATATTTGATTCATGTATCAGTGTTGTCAAAGCAAAAAAAAGAAGGATAACTCAAGTTTGGAAGAATTTGATGAGAAAAGTTTGCATTGATACAAGCCTCTAATTCTAGCCAGATATTAACTCTAAACTAAAGGTTTATCTGTTTTACCTTATTATTTTTTTTCAGTAAAAAAAATGCCTAAAATGCCTTTAAAGAAGATAAATTAGTTTTGAATAATAATTTGTCTTACTGCACTGGCAGAAGTAGAAATAAGCTGTGGTAAAAATAGATGATAAACTTTGTTTGTGCAATAAGGCAAAATACATTTATATTTAAATATATTCTCTGAAAACAAGCCTGAATATCTTACTTAATGTTACTCCACAAAGAAATTTCTCCTTTTCTTGATTAGATATTTCTACTAAAAAATATAAAAATACATATAAACAGTAGGTTTTTTAAATGCCACTTGCCTGTGCAAAACTCTGTGCCTTAGTCTTGGAGTTGTCTTGACAACTAATTTGCATGATTTTCTATGTCTTTAAGAACAGTTTCTTATGTCAAATGAACATAGCCCACTCCCATGTATCTACAATAATCAGAAGCCTAGATACTACTGGGGTCCCCAGGGGCCTCTGAGACCCCAAAAAGGGCCTTCACATGGCCCCAAGTATTTCGCCGTGAGTCAAAAGGGCCAACCCCTATCTCACGTTTTATTTTCATATATGTAGACAGAATTAAACTTACATATACAGTATACAGACACAAACACACATTTCCATTTCGGACTGAGTTTTAGCAGGATACTTTCAACCACTGCAAATATTTGTTTTCTAAAAAGCCATTCTAAATTATTTTTAAAACGTTATAACTAGGTCAATATACAAAATAGTTTGGAATTTTTCAGAAATCCTGTCTGAAGTAATCAGATTTGGAAATAAGTCACATGTCCCATTCTAAATCATTAGGCCTCTGGGACTGTTCATATGACCTATGGCAAGTAAACCTCCATTATTCTCTTTCTCTATCTCTCTGTCTCTCTCGCTCTGTCATTCACCCACTTCATCCTTTTTTCACTTTTGTCAGCCCATTAAAATTATTGATCATTATGGGATGCTCGGAAAGGTGAAATGTAATTATTGGTGCAGGCAGCTCTGTCAATTCCCCATAGTCTGGATTGAGCCTGACAGAGTCCCTAATAGGGACCTGCAGTGTTAACAACACACATGCACACTTGGGTATAAAGAAAACATGGCTGTGACTATTTGGTCTATCAGCACCCTACCCAGAACCTTTCCTCTGCAACTAAGGCCAGAAACATACTCTACACAAATGACGATTCAAACACTCATATAAGCATTGCAAGCACATTTCCAGGCCTTTTGTCTTGTACATAACATGCATTCTCTTGTTTCTGTGGCAGTAATAATCTCCAGTACTCAAGGGGGCGATAGAGTTAAATGTTTTTATATGTGCCCTTATGTTATTTTTTAGGTATTTATAAACATGACAACAAATGATCTGCTTTATTCTTTACTCTATTTACTGTAACAGTTGCTCTGCTATAACAGTAAATGACCTGACATAGAAGACCAACGGTGGAAGATCATGCTAATGCCTGCTATGGTGCCCCTTGTGGCAATTCAAAGAATGCAGTGTAACCATGTCTTACACTGTGAATTGTAATCCAACACATAAAATCACATAAAATCAACCTTAGGTAGCTAGAAACATCTGTGCTTTTAGTATGTACTTGCATAAGTAAGTATATTTCTGTCCAAGGAACCTATTAATTTCATTACAACAATTTTCCTTGCATAAATGCACTCAAACTACAATAAAAAAAGACACTTAAAGTGCTGAATTTACATGAAGTTTCTTTTTCTTTTAACCTTCCAGAGAAGATGAACATGTTGTCTGCTTTGATCGCCCCCTTCAAGTACATGAGCGCTGACACCAATGGAACAGAGGATGAAGACACTTTGAGTCAGTATACACAGTCACTAACACAACAAAACCATTGGGTCTGTTTGGTTTACCCACTGTAGAGAAGCGTGATTGTTTTTGGGTCAAATAAATGTCTAAGATAATAAAAAAATTAAATCTAGTTTAAAATGCACATGGCAAATTAATTATTATTTTTTGGTTACAACATGTTGGTACTTGTACTTGTAACTCAAAGGTTGCAGGTTTGATTCACAATGCTGATAGGAAACAACTACGGTGCCCTTAAGCAAGGCACCTCTTCCCCAGTTGCTCCCCGGGTGCTGCAGTGATAACTGCCCACTGTACCCACTGCATGTATGTATGTTCACTGTTCTCTGGATTGATTAAATGCGGTCACATTTCAAGTATGGGTTACTGTACTTGACAAATACGTCACTTTCACATACTACTGCATAAAGTTTTTCAAGAGTTTAAACCTATAATTAGACTTTATTTCTTTCTTCTAAACCATCTGATCTAAACCATCTTAAACTGACAAAAAATTATAGAAATATAGAATTATAGAAAAAAATTAATAATTTGAGAAAAAGTTCTGATAAACATTTGATACACATTGTGACTCACAAATTACGGCTCATATTGATGTATGAAATTTTATTTTCTCAGATGAATTTCCTTTGGTTCTATCACAACACAGTCAGGGTGTGAAATAGAAGCTTTAATTCGTGATCAGACATTCACGCACTGGAATCTCATAAATGTCTGTTCTTCTGCATTACAAAAGCGTCTGCTTTGTATTGTATATGGGACAGACGACTCATACCCACTTTAAGTTTGGAGCCAATTTTGTGGGAGATTGGAGTGATTCTACAGATAATACCCCATTTTAGAGGATTTGTCCTAGGATTTTTACAACAGTTAAGACTGCCTTTCTCACAGCGAACGTTTAGGAGCAACTGTTTTTTGGAAGGTGATGGTAATTTTTAGTATCTTATAGCTGTGTATAAATGACCAGACTTCTCAGTGTTCTCATTGATTGTGTGAGATACCTGCGTAAAGCTGAAATGGAAAGGAACTGAATGTGCTTTACAGTCATAGACATAGTGTACTGTATGCTAGACTGTGGCAGCCTGCTGCATCCTTCATAGTCCACCACTTAGTTATAGCCTGTAAGATATAGAGAATTTTGATGTGCAATTTGCATTCAGCACAAATTTTGAGGGTACGTTTGCATCATTGCCTGCACAATTAGCATAATTCCTTTAATTAATTTTGCACTAAAACAACACAGACAGCACATGCAAATAAACAGCACTATGGACAATCACCCTAGTGAATTTCCCCACATATTGTGTTTTGTTTTTGTTAAATTGGTTTCAAGGTAATAATGAGCTTTTTTCAAACTCTGTTAGGCACCAGCAGTGCTGAGGTAAAGGAGAATCGTAACACAGGAAACCTAGAGGACTGCACTATCGTACCATCAGACTGCCAAACACTTTACCTGTCGGATTCACCCATGGGCGGGGCGTCTGGCTTCAAACGTAAACGTCCGTTGGAGGAGGACAATAATGGACACTTGTGCAAATTGCGTCTCTACTGCAAGAAACTAGCATGGTCCAATGCACCAAAGAATGCTCTGGTCCAGTTAAATGAGCTGAGACCAGGTCTGCAGTACCGGATGGTCTCTCAGACAGGGCCGGTACATGCACCTCTCTTTTCCATTGCCGTAGAGGTTAACGGGCTCACATTTGAGGGTACTGGTCCCACAAAGAAGAAGGCTAAGATGAAAGCTGCTGAAATGGCCCTCAAGTCTTTCATTCAGTTTCCCAATGCCTCACAAGCTCACTCGGCTATGGGCAGTCCGAGCAATCCTGCAGCCGACTTCACCTCAGACCAGGCTGACTTCCCAGATACACTATTCAAGGGCTTTGAGCCGGACAGTTGTCGCTCTGCAGAGAGTGAGCTGCTTTCTAGCGCCTTCCGCTTGCGCCACACGCTGGACTTGATGATCGTACAAGCCAGACAAGGTGACCTCTGCCAACCCCCACCTCCTCCTCCCGCTCCGCCACCCCAGCCCAGCCCTGTCGTCCTGCTCAACGACCTGCGGCCTGGCCTTCGATATGCCTGCCTGACAGAGTGCGCCCAGGGCAAACAAACGCACCAATGTTTTGTGATGGCTGTTAGGGTAGATGGCAGGATATTTGAGGGTTCGGGTCGCAGTAAGAAGCAGGCAAAGAGACAAGCTGCTTTGTGTGCCCTGCAGTCCCTTTTCAACATCAGGCTGGTACCTGAGGCAAGAGTGGGACACCGGCCCAGCAGGATCAAATGCCCTCATTTGCCCCAGGTGAGTTTGCCTGTCCAACCACTGACAGCCCACCCGTTCCATACGGCAGCCCTTAATAACTAAAGCAGCAGGAATGCTGGGATATGCAAGAGCCAGCCAAGACTTAATTAAGAGGGAGGAGATAATGTTTGGGGAGGCACAGGGCAGTACAGATGAATTATAGGACAGAGTTTAGGTCATATGGCAGAACAAAACGTGGAAGCAGTTTATGTTAGCACACAGGCTTTAACATTTACTTTGGACAGGACAGGGTGGCATATCTAGTGTAAACATACACATGTGTGTGTACTTAGGAAAGCAAAAGGACCAAAGGTAAACAGAATCTATTCACAGATCTATTCAAACGGAAAAAGGATGTAAACGAGGGAAATTATAATTCGTGAACCCCTGACTCCAGAGAAAAAGTCCATGCTTCGACAAATGAGCTTTTTCTTTATTCTCCATGTGTTTATAGAGCTAAATTGCAAAAGTTATTTTGCACAATCTCTAGCCTGCTCATGTATGACATGCCAGTGTCAATAAACATTAATTCAATCTGTTGCCCAAAGGAGATTGAAAAAGCAGGGAGCAAATCAACAAACAAACCTCCGACCCATTTTCCTTATATTTAGTTTTATACGTAAATAGCAATTAGGCTGGGAAAATGGACTTTTTAATAGACAGAACTCCAAAATATATTTTTGTGTGTCCCATCATGGGGTTAAAAATTCAGTTCTGCATTACCATACATTTCTTTGTTGCATAAGAATTTACACTGCATATATTGAAATGCTGGTTGGATGAGCAGCATTAAAAGCCATTCTGAAATGCTTATGGCCACACATCTGTGTCAACAGTTGCTTTGTAACTGTAATAAATTAAATTGCTTATCCCACTTATTTTCATTAATAAATGTATTTATTTAACATTTGTAAATACATATTACTGATGTTGCTGTTTCATAAAAGCAATAATTCACTGAGGGCTGTATGCTGCAGTAATTGTATCACAATGAAGGTAGTTTTAGCACTCCACCCATGGTAAAATCACAGTAACACATTAGGTAGCTTATTACTTTACGATTAGATAATCACTGAACCTGTAGCTATTTAGCATTTAGAATCATTCACAAATAGACGTGGCTAATCGGTTTATGCTAGGATTGTTTTTATTCTTCTTCTCAAGTGTATGTATATTTGTGTGCGTCTGTAACCATCAGCTCTCATTCCCACATATTTGCATGCATTTCTCGCTCTGTATTAGCATTACAACCCCTTCCTGCACAGAGCCGACAGGGAAAATGTTGTCTTTCCTCTCTGACTACAGCAGGAAAACAACCTGCGCCTGTTTGCCGGAGAGAAACTTCTCCTTTCTGCCTCTTGCTACGCTTTTTAACTGGATTTATAAGAGGATTTGCTTCACCGATTTAGTTCCAGAAATGCACTTCCTTGTGGAAATTCTTGAAAGTTAAAAAGCAGTGTTTGCTGTTGAGTCTCCCAGAAATTATGATGGAAACATGAACATGAAATGAGACGTTTTCCTTCTTTTCCATTAAAAAATCACACAACGTGGTCTGGGCAGCGGAACATGTGTTGGTGCATGAGTGTGTGATGATTTCTCAGTAGTGTGGAGATCTGAGGGCTGGATGGATCTCACACCAATGCCTGCTGGGTCTCTTCATGTGCCACAGGGCCCTGCTGATAGCAACTGTTGCCAGCTCTGCTCACACACTGCTCCCCACACCTCAGATTTTTCTCCCTCTCACTCTGATACATGTGGCTTCTTTTAACTACATACAGCGCTACATTGCTAACAAACAGTCAGTAACGTTTTTAGTAATAACATTTCTGCCTAGAAGGTACACTGTAGATATACTTTTCTAATTTCAGTATTTGTTGTAAGATGTTCTTTTATATTGGAAAATCATGTTTTTAACTTAACAAATCTCACACCTGTGTAGGCCATATTTCACCACAAAATTAAATGAAAGAAATAAGAAATTTAATTTTGCATTAATAAAGCAAAATTTTAGAACCTTTAAGATCTATGCATTTTGAGTTTTCTTTAGGGTGAAAAGTGATCTGGACAGCTTTTCATAGAAGTAACCTTTATATAATATTGTCTAATGCAATCATTATTTCTTTGTTTTCCTAAGATTCTGCCTTTAGGAGGGCAATAATACAAATAAGATAAATGGAAAGCGAGAGTTCAAGATAAACAGAGAGAGAAAGATAAGGGTCACCTTTGAAGTGGAATAGAAGGACAGGAAGACTCCGGTGGGTGGCAGGCATTTCTGGCACAGACAGAATATTCCATAGGAAGGGCCATCCAAAGCTTTATGTGATGCCTTGGGCGAATTTGAACAATAACTTGCAGGCTAGACATCTCCACCACCTCTTAAATGAAAAATTGAACCATCATCCAGGCTGCATGCCTTGTTGCCCACAAGGCTATGCCTCTTCACATCTCTAAATAATGACACATGCGCACGCGCACACACACACCCTCCAGGAATTTAACTGCATACCCTATGAAAGTCAATATAACATTGAAGCAGTAATAAGAGAATCAGGTAGAAGGTGGAGACTTATTAAGTTACCCCCAAAATGTGCATCAATCATAGCATCACAATCCCCTAGTGTTTCCCAACTTTGTTCCTAGCCAAAAGGCCACACTTTAGAAATTTACAAAACCATTGCACCAGATGAATGGACCTCACATACATGTTCTGTGCCCTTCTCACCCAAACACCCAATGATTTCATCAAAATTACTCTGCTGTCTAAAATATAAATGCAGGACAAACTGATTTGGCATCAGAACCCTGCCTGAGTTATAAGGTAGAATGATTGCAGTGCATGGATATGTTGATTGGCCACTTAATCTCGCAGTGCAGCCACAAATACCTGCAGCATTGCCAAGTCAACCCCCAAACCCTGTGACAACAGGAGAAAGCCAGAGTTTGAGCTCAGGCACACCGCTGCTGTGACCACAGGCCCAGATCGGGTCACTGGTGTCATTAACCTTGGACCACGCAGCATTTGACTGCAGAAATGCCCCAGACGTGCTGCTAAATCACAATCGTAGTTTCATAGTTTAATCATGAATGAGTAAGTGGAAAGCAAAATAAAACAAGGAAAGTCTTGTGTTTTTAGGTGGGGCTATAAAAGAGAGAGGTCAGTAATT
Organism: Botia kubotai; assembly: GCA_036877585.1. Taxonomy (NCBI): domain Eukaryota; kingdom Metazoa; phylum Chordata; class Actinopteri; order Cypriniformes; family Botiidae; genus Botia; species Botia kubotai. Next base: position 27,183 of record JAZGTI010003466.1, read on the forward strand.
GGAAGAGGGTTTGAAAAGGAGGCATCGGATAAGATATCTGCACATTTGCTGTCAATAAAATGGCAAAAATGCCAACAACAAAACTTTATAAAAGGAAATGAGTGTTAAAGGGCAGCATCTGATAAATAAAGGAAATCATCAGAGGGCGGAGCCAGGCGTGAAAAATTGTTACCGGGTAGGATAGAAATGGCAGGAAAACAGAGGATCAAACAAAAAGTGAGAGGTGAAACTCAGGTGGTCAGGTATAATTTATTTAATGGCAGGTTTTTAGGACAGAAAATTTAATTGTCAGATTATATGATCCAAAATGCCTTTCAATATTATTCCGTTATTATGTACCAGAAACAGAAGAATCTTCAATATACAATAATATCCAGACACAAGAGAATCTATGATTTTAGGTCTTTATTATACTTTGTCTGGCAGGTTTTTCATGCCTTTGAGAGGAACAGCAGAACATGTAGGTGTCTTGTGTTCTGCTCCACTGAATTATGCAGCTCTTTTGATGTATGGATGCAGAAGTATGCATGGACTTTGACTAATCTAGCATGGTAATTTCCCCAGTAGAGTGAATTAAGACTGTTTTCATACACATGAAGGTGACCTTGTCCACCAGCCTGCCATTTGGTGATTATTATGTCCCCCTTGCTCTCTCTTTCTCTCTCTCTCTCTCTCTCTCGCTCTGTTTTTAACCCTCTAACTTAATCACACCAGATATAAACAACCCTCCAGCAGCCATGAAGCAAAAATCATTAATTAAGACTGCCACAAAAAAATTAGAAATGGTGGGATGGTGAGAGAGAGAGAGTACAGACGTGTGAAACAGACATTATGAGCGTAATTGATTAACATTATCAGTACCTACTGGTGGGATGTCCACATCACAGGCACGGTTTATTCACAAATACAGGCAGCTGTTTAGATGGCCTGAAACATATTGTACCCAAGTACAGTATGTGAATTCAAATGCTGTGTTTTGTGCTTCATTGCATTTCAAACATGTCAGAGCGCAATTTATAACATAATGCAATTGTGCTTTGCATTCTCAGCATTACTGCAAGGGGTGCTAATGTAGTGGACATTAATGTGCTGTGATTTAATGTGCTGCATTGGCCTAGAATTTCATGATATTTTTCAAAAAACACTGGAGTACTATGTAAATACCTTTTGTACATAAATGCCTTTGTGAATGAATGTGGTACTCTGTGTCCCTGTAGCTTAACTGGTAGAGCATTGTTTTAGCTGCACAAAGGTTGTGATTCCCAGGGAACACAATGATAAACAATATACCTTGGATGCACTGTAAGTCTTTGAATAAAAACATCTGTCAAATGTATACATTTAAGTGAAATTTAGTCATTTATAAAAGTATTGCCATCTGTTTCATGTATTATTTAATGGCATACAGATGTTGGTAATGGTAATGTCCACAGATGTTTTTAGTAAGCGTAAATGAGTGAAATTCTAAGTTGAAATTCTGTGTTATCTTTGAGAATCTGTTCTGTTCATTATTTGAGATTTACTTAAGTACTATAATGGGAACCATTTATAACCCCAAAGCACTATCATGAAATGCATTTAAGTGAAAAGCATGCATGTAAATATGGGCTATAGCCTGATTACACCTACTTTAAATTTCTGTTAAAGTGAACCATTTAAAAATGGTCAACACTGAAATTTAGTATTTAGTACTTAGTCACAATATTAGATATTCATCCAAAATCTAATCACAGGACGTCTCAGGAGATCTATCTGAACTTCATGTTACTAACAGGTGTAACACCTGACCACTTGAAATTCGATCATCTAAGACTGATATGCAGCAGGTGCAAACAGACCCTTGTTGAATTCTCTCCCTGTAATCACACACTCACACACAAACACTCATCATCTCTCACACCTGACTGTCTCCAGTGACCATCGTGCATGCTCGTAATCACCTCCCACTGTTGAGCTCACACTTCATTAAAAGCATAATCGGGTTCATTACCGTGCAATAGATGCTCGGCTCACAAACAGGCTCAGATAAATCACTGTGTCTGAGTGTGTTTGTGTGTGTGGAAGGGGTTATCTAGCCAAACCAGGTGGAAAAATATGGGCCAGAGGAACCTGAACACACATAGCCTTTTACATGACCTTATGCCTGTAGTATAGTGGTACTTCCATCATTTAGTGTAGTTCATTGGACCTACTGTAGACTACACTCTTAAAAATAAAGGTTCTTAAAAGGTTCTTCACCATGATGTCATAGATTAAATAGTTCTTTAGGGAACCAAAATTTGATTTCCTAAACACAAAGATTCTACAGATATCAAAGGTTCTTTATGGAACCACACAACCAAATATGGTTCTTCTATGCCTTTGTGAAGCACCATTAATAAGAGTGTATGCTACACTTACTTATTTAATACAAAGTTTACATCATACCTCTGTGCAGTGTGAGTACACTTGTGTTGTACAAAAATAATCTGTAAAATAGACAATAAATATCATATTCTAAAACATCTTGATTTGTACAAACATACAGTAACTTCTTATTTACATATAGAAATTGATAATAATTGCACTTTGAATGAATGGTTTTGTTATAGTCTAAAAGCAACATTATACTTCATTGCCAAAGCTTATTATGCATGACATATATATATATATATATATAATGAGGCCTATAATCATTCATAAAATAACCTTGTGCTATGGGCAGGAATGCATAAAAATGCAGAATGTACAGTGGAAACATCCTTGCACCCATGCACATCGCAGTAAACACGTGCTTACATGAGACATGCATTCATAAAACAGCTGTCAGAAGGACATTAAAACAAATGACCACATGCCCTGTATTTTATCACAGGGATGAAACACCCACACATGGCTTCAGGACCTGGCCTGGCACAACACTGTAAGCGTGAGTGCTGTGTGTCTAAAGGCAACACATGATCTGGCAGGAGCACATGAGGAATGTGCAGGTAAAGAAATGGACCTGAGGAGAGGAGGTGTGGTGGGGTGGAGCGGAACAAAAGACCTTCAGGATTAATTAGGCGTCAGATTGGTTGCGGGGCATGGGCGCTCCGCGCATGCAGAATGTCCTCTCAGCCTGTTGGGTCATAATTTAGATCCGTGCAAGCGCCGGTACAACATGTTCACGTATTTCGTCATTTCTTTAGTGCTGTTGTTATTTGCTTTTCCATGTGTTTTTTGCACCCTTATTGTTTTAAACAGCAATTTTTAGGGTTTAATATCATTAATCTTGTTCAGACATAGTAAAGTTATATTTTTTAAATAACTGAATTTTATATGTAGTTCAAAGCTCATTATTTAAATAAATGTCTCACTATATTAAAAAAAACATCTTTTTAAAATCTTTTAAAATCTCTTTCATAATTCAGACTAATTTACTGTACATCAACAATCAGACTTTCCTTGACCATAAAGCTGCACTCACAAAACAATGTGACATTTAAAAGCTACTTACAACAAAGGAGCTTGTTTCTGGAAAACAGAAAACAGCTGAGTTACCATTATGCTGTTGGAAAATGTAGCCAAGTTAGTGGCATCACTACTTTTCATTAGTTATTTGACAACACTGACTTATTGATATTTTATGCTGCGTTCCACAAACTACCATGAGAAGTTGCTGGAACCTCTGGCTATTCATTGTTTCTTTGAATTTCTCTCTGCTGTATCGGGCTGCTGGCCGGCGGTCTGTATTCAGAACAGATGCTAATTATTGCGCTTTAACTTGCCACTGAATTCAGGTCCCATAAGAGGCTTTGACCTTATTCAGTTGTATTTTTAGTTGTTTCTCATCTTTCTTCTGCATAGTGACACAAACAGCATATCAAAGATGTCAGATGATAAAGCAATACATTTACATTTATGCATTTGGCAGACGCTTTTATCCAAAGCGACTTACATTGCATTACACAATACATTGTTTCCTATACAATGTATTAACTATACATCGATCCCTGGGATTGAACCCATGACCTTGGCGAACCCATACCATGCTCTAACCACTGAGCTTCAGGAAAGCCTTACCTATTGAGCACTAATGCTCAATAGGTAAGCATTAGTGTGCCACATTTAAACTATTTGCATTGTCATTTCCTTAGACACAGGAAGTTCTCCTTCTTGAATACTGATTGGTGACTCAACAAGAAA
>JAZGTI010003467.1:9965-31334 GCA_036877585.1 Botia kubotai
AGATCACCTGAACTCTGTATTTAAAATGAGGCCACAACATGTGACCCTCAACAAACAAAAGCGCAGATACATAGACCCATCTTTGCCTATGGCACACTAACTGAGTTTGTGTGTCATGCGTGAAATTGAACTTGGCAAAATTGGAATGACTCACTTTGTTAAAGTAAATAAAATAAACACAGAGTGTCAGATGTTCAAACCTGCCTCTGGTAAGTGAAAAGCCTCTATTATTACTATGGGAGGTGATGGTGCAGCCTCAGTGTAATTATTTTACCCTAATGGGTTTGGCGGGGTCATAACAAGCAATGTGCATTTCAATAATTCATGCTGTTATTTAAAGCCACACAGTCTCACAGGTTGGTCTCCTGTTACACCTGTCTGAGAAAAAAACTCTCACCCACAATCTCTCTCTTTTTCGTACATACACAGGATTCTCGAACCTCTGCGTCACATTTTGTGTTGGTGTACACAAGCCTTATATGTGTGATGTCACTACAAATACCCGCTGTGGCCACTGTTTGGCATTTCAACAGGTGCTTAACAAGATATATATTGATTTGAACAAGCACTACACTTAATAAGCACAGCAGTGCACAGAACATATAGAGGAGTCCTGTAGTTTAAAAATAAACACTACAAAATAAACACTACACCATCAAGGCTTTTAAATTCAAATGTTTTATTTACTTTTGCAAACATTTAACAGAAGAAAATATATACAAAAAATAACAACACAGTCATTACAGAGAGACAGATCAGACAGATTACAAAAACGCATTAAGCGTGCTTCAAACAACAGAGGAATGTGACAAAGGAAATATCAAGGTTGCTTTTAGACAGCAATTGTAACCAGAGCAAACGTGTGTCACAAAAATAACAGATATTCCACTCACAATCATGTCTCGAGGAGAGATAAAGATTGTGTTTCATCTGTCAGGGCTACACGCTCGCCAGCGAGCTTCTAAACAACACTGTCATTCCGAAAGCAGGGGCGAGAGTGCAAGGCAACAACGTTATCATGGTGTTCGTGATGTGGGTGGTTCCAAAATATGTGCATGCAGTCGCAGTTTGTCTTTTACATCCACTTCCTGTCATGTCCACATGTTCTTGAGACAGTGGCATCATCACACACAGAGCTCATGAAATATCAACACCAGGGGCCTGACATGAGCTCAATGTTCTCTCAATGTTCTCTCAATGTTCCTTCAATGTTTTTCACACAAGCAGCTCCCCCAGAGAGCAATACATTATAGTACAGCTATTTTATTTATTTTTACAGACAGGAAATGGAATAATAAAAGGGAAACAGGAAAAATCACAAGACACACTCCATTCCGCACACTCGGATTGGGAGATTTCATGGAAATGTCCCTCGCCAAGCAACCTTGAGCTTGGAAAAGGCGGCTGATAAAGAAAAATATTATTATCATTATTAATATTTCTAGGAGACAAGCACACGGCACAATGCCACACAAACAAACCAAATCCAGACAGCATCACGCCACTCTGTTATGGTTTATTATACAACATGTTAATGTCATATTTTTATCACAGTGTATTTACTTAGAACACAACCAGACAACAGAATATCTACAGCATGTTTTAGATTAAAACAGGTTCATTTTGACTAATACACTACTGAAACTGTTTAAACAGCAAAAACTGAGTTTTTATACACAAACTGTAGCTTGTACCTTTGATCATCCATCATTACCCATCGTATTATCCATCTGTGATATTTGTATTATCCATTATATTACTTTTAATAGTTTTTAAGCATTAATCAAACAGGTTTATCTCTCCACTACTGAAAATAACTAAGTACGTTTAATGGGGAGTTCCATTTCTTTGATGTACTGGTGGTTACAGGCCCGCTAACTCGGTAAACACAAGTATAACCCTCAGAGAATAGTGTGGAGGGTGGTGGGGGTTTCCTCTGCAGTCTGGTTTGAGGATTTTGCCACTGTAGTTTCAGCACCATACAGAGACACTCTGTGTCACAGCTACGGTCTGATCAAGCTAGAGTCAAAGCCTACAGAACTTCAAAGCTGACTGACTCGCATACACATCCTGAGGGCTCATTAGCCACTTGGGTGTCTACTTACACGCGGCCTTCACTGGTCTCCAGCACACTTCAGTTAAAGAACTGCAGCAAATGAAGGTGTAACGCCATCTTCTGTCACCAGCGAGATGAATACGATAAGCAGAAGAAAAAGAACAGAGAAATTCAGAAGCCAGCAGATGTGGTTCATGCTGACGATTAAACACAATTAAATGAACGTTTCCATACATTTCCATTAAGTTACAAAACCATTAAAAATGTTATTTGGAATGTTCTAGGAATTTCTTTAGCTGTTGTGTTAACATTATTGCTCGGTTATAAGAACTTTTTTGTAATGTTTTATAACGTTCTGCTAACAACTTGTTCCTGTAGCTCAACTGTGTTTCTGTAGCTCATCTGGTAGAGCATTGCGCTAGCAGCGCAAAGGTTGTGGGTTCAATTCCCAGCCAACATGTACTGACCAAATGTATAAATCAAATTTAACACTGCAAATGGCTTTGGATAAAAGCGTCTGCCAAATGGATGGAAAAAAACAACTCAAGAATAACATTTTTAATTTATATAATGTTAAAAAACATTCTACTACTGTTACCGCAAGAACTTTTTATCACTTTGAAGAAACTTTTAGACAATGTTAGCCAATGTTCTAAGAACGTTCCTTGTTAGCTGGGTAATTGTACCTATGCTCTCCAAGGCTTCTACCTCCACATTTGCCTAAATGTATCCTAACATTCAAAGACACTTTTTAGAGTGGCTTCATCTTACGCATCAAAAGAATTTTGAAACTTAGCTATGCAGGGAATGAAATTAAACATACAGAAAGTTACATCATTCTTAGCCATTCCATTTTTACTGTGTGTATAAACCTGTGGTGTATTGGTGTACTTGTAACTTTGTATACTTGAAATTGGCTAGCTTCAATACCTCCAGACAGATATGCATGCAAAGGTGCTTATACAGTAGACACTGAAAAACGCAACACGCTACATCACCTTAAAATCTTTCAAGAGTACATTGTACAGAAACGTTTTTGTCACTTTTGATATCAAGAGACAGTGTGGGAGACTGTCTCTTGGTTTTCTTTTAATGCACTTCCTGTTTCCTTTTAATGCACTTCCTGTTTCCTTTTAATTCGCATTTCCTGTGAACTTTGAAGACAAGCATTCACAAAATAAACCTCCATGACATAAACCAGCAAAAGGTTGATGTTATTTCCATAACACAAGCACATGACAATACATTTAGCGTGTAAAAATAAGGTCAGCGCCAGACGTGCATGTGCACCTTGATTTATCTTTCAAACTTGACATAAACAAACTAATTTATTTAGCATGACAGTCCTGATCTTTGGCTGTTTTCCTGAACTGCCCAAAACTAGTATGCAACCGGTTTGTCCCCTTACATAACAGCAGAGCACCTGTGAGCTCTTCTGCATTGGAACGCAGAACACTGTGACATCATCACTATGTCGAATTTCAGGTACGACTTGTGATGAGACTGGAGCTGCTTGTGCTAAAAGTTCAATCGACACAAATACAGTTTAATGTGTTTGCTTGTTTGTGCACAGTGCAGTAAATATAAAGCTAATGACACGGATATTGGATTTCACAATATTTTTTACACACTAGCAAACCTAAATGTACTCAGTTTGGACTCACTGATGCTCTTATATCTGCAACCACGTTCCAACAGCTAGTGGAAAACCTTCCTAGAGGAGTGCAGGATGTTCTGGCAGTAAAAATGGGGGACCGTCTACCTGTTAATGCTTGTGTTTTAAAATAAATGTTCACCAAGCCTATGCAAGTGTGCAGTGGAGGTGTCAGAATACCTCTGGCCATACAGTGTAGCAGCTGTATCTTCATCTGACTTTTCAAGGTCAGGTCAAACCGAAGCTGAACTTTATGTTCTCCATACCTCACGTTCTCACCTGCAGCCCTGGAGCACAGAAAGAGTTCAGTTCTTGTGCCTTACAGTTCCTTGAAGCTGCTAGTACACAAGTGCATCGCATAATATGCACTTAACTGCCGAGAAAAATGCAGCCAGTACAGTCCGTTCTATTCAAACACTTCCTCTGAATCCTTAAGAAGATTCTCAGAATATCGGCTAACGTTTTGTAAAAGTTCTCTGAAGTAATCGAAAACGTTCTTGCAATCACATTAGTAGAATGTTTTTAATGATACAGTATATGTGTTATATATCTCAAAAAGGTTATTTTTAGTTGCTAGTGGAACGTTTTAAAAATATTACAGAAATAAAAAAATGTTTGAATAACATCCTTATAACCAAGCAATGTACGAAGTACAAAAACTAGAGGTTTTGGACATCCTTATACCTTGTAAAATAACATTTTTAACATTTTTGTAACCTAATGGAAACGTTAAAGAAATGTTCTTACAACCTTAAATTGTTGCTGGTCTCAACCCAGCAGAAAAGGTGAGCAAACCGTGAGAACTGAAGACAGAACCTGCATGACCGCATTTATTTTCCCAATTAGAGTCATCGTGTCAGAATGTTTCAGTGGTTCTCCTGATGCAATCATCTAATAATGGGTGTGAAAACAGAACCAGGCCCATCTGCATGTGGAGGAGTTTCACAGAAAGCTGCAGTGGTTTCCGGGGAACGCATATTCCTATCATTCTTTATATTCTACATACCTCCCACCTGTGGCACGTTTAACATGTCATTACTTTGACTGCATTGATTTCAGGTATTTTCAATACATTTTGGCTAACTCTTTCAGCTGCTAATAAATGAGTAGAACCCACAGTTCTGTTGAACACATTTTACTATATTATAGACCCGTTCCAAAGAATTCTTTAGCTTTTGCTAAAATAATCAGGGCAGCATGGGTAGTTACTGCGTTGGCCAGTGCATCCCATGGGAAGGAAAACTCATAAATGATATATTATATTATCTTAAATGTGTCTCCTATAGGCATGAAATTAAACGGAGCGCAAACGTTTAACAATAAACGNCCCCCAACAGTGGAAAGTATTGGACTGCCTGCATGGAAAGATCTATTCTCAAGACTGTCCTTTATAAAAGGCTAACTGTTTCAGCCTACTTGTTTGAAACAGGACACAGACGTCCCCTGCAAACCATCAACGCAAAACATGCTGAACCAAAACACACGTTCAGTAAACAAGAGAATGAGGCTAAAAATAGAGAGGGGAGAGCAGGGCGCCAAAGGAAAAACATTTGGGGATATAGAGAACAGCTGGCCTTGGTTTCGCTCATTCTCACACGTCTAAGGAAGGAAAGGACAGGCTGGATCCAAAACGTTGACTAGCACTCATTAGCATCCATGCGTTGGTGTTTGGGTTGGTCACTGGCTGAGGCGCAGCTCCCGGGCCTGTACTGACAGATGCACTACGTCCTGAGAGCAAAAGCGCAGAGGAAGAGAGACAGAGTAAAGATGAAGGAAACCTCAAAGCCTGGAGGAGTTGAAAGGAGAGTGGAAACTCTGGGAGAGGGAGTGATGACAAACAGGAAGGACAGAACAAGCAGAGGAAATGGAGATAAACAGGTGTGATAACAGACAGCATCGGCTTCTTCGATTCATGGTCCCAACTGTACAATTTTCTGCATTTCGGTCTCTATCCCTTAATCTACTGTACGTGCTGTAATACAGTATCTGCTTTTTTACAGGCATAACAGATTGAGTGCTGCGTGAGATTAGTGGAAGGCTTACAGTTTAGCTTAATTTATTTAACACTGCAGCGTATTACACTGTACCCTGCTATGCTTGATTCTGATTGGACGATCACCGTCAATGTATTTGTATTAAGGCAGTGTGCTGTACAATTGACAGGCAGAGATTTTCTGTTCTGTATATAGTTGAGCTAGTCTCATGTGTCTGTATGACCTTTTTTAACACATAAAACTGCTTTTATACACTGGAGAAAAGTTTGCTGTCTTTAAATTAAAAAAGTAAACTTTGAAATGTTACATTTCGACTGGTGTTGAGTTGTTGTAACTTATAAAAAATGTTGAGCTTGATTAACTTATTTTGATGAGCTAATGTAAAAACGTTGTCTTGACTTGATCACATCATTTTTACAGTGTAATATTGAAATATGATATTACTACTGTATGTCCATTCATGTACTTATATTGTAAATAGTAACAGTCATTTAATTCAGTTTCACAACATTCATACGCTCTTTATGAAACTGGTTTTTCACAGCTTAAACAAACAAAGTGAATGAAACTGTTCGGACACATGAAAATCAGCTTGGTAGTTTTCTCACTTCAAAATGGTTTTCTTGGCCCCACAGCAATGCCACAGGAAATGGAATTATTTTACTCAACCGCAAAACTTACACCAATGTAGCTTGCAACATTTATTCTGAACAAGCTGTATTTCTTCAGCGAACTTTTACACACAGTAACGGCCTTCAATCCTTCCTCTTTTTGTATCTTGCCCTGGTTTTGTACTTCAAGCACTCTAAAATACTCACGCTACTGAACAGAGAGTAAACAGGAAGTCAATCTGGAGGTTCGAGGACTCTGGGGACGACTTGAGGGTGAGCAGAGATCATGAACAGCAGCAGCGGAGGGAAATTAGCTGACAGCTCGCCGCGAGTCAGAAAACAACGTCGCTTCATCTGACGAATGGCTTTGGATCGGAGGAATGTCAGGAAAACAATGGCTTTGAAAGCTGATTGACCACTGAAACAAAGGGATTTTCCATAGTATTCCTTTGGCAGGGAGAACGCGAGTGAGAGAAAGATACTGTTGGGTCAAATCAAACAGTTAATCAGCTCTTTTCAGACATCATTCCAGCTAACAGGGAACATTCTATACATTCTATTCTAATAATGTTAATACAATGTCTAAACAATTGGACATTTTAAACATTGCATGTGGTTTTATAATTGCAAGGTTGGTCTGGTTGATTTAGTTTCAAGTGAAATAAACTCTCACCTCTACACACACACACACATACACACACACACACACACACACACACACACACACACAAACTGCTTTATTGACATCAGCTGCTACAGTAATGATGTAAGCATCAACACAATGCTAAAGGACCTGCAATCATGTCCATCATAACTCATGTCCACCTCTGAAGTTACACAGCACATGTACAGTATGAGAGACATGTACAGTATGTGATGTCAACATTTTCCGCATCATTCACATAACTGAGTCTGATTCACTCACTGTTCACTACACAGTGAATATCACAAAGTTCTCCATATGAGGAGAGAATGAGTGTATTCAGGGCCATTTGCACAATATCTGCGTCGTGTCCCAAACTATGAAAACTACTTGAAATCTGATCTGATTATCAGACTGAGAAGTAATCTGGATTTTAAACTACGTACTCATACACATTGTATAGATGTGGTTTGGATCAGGTATTATAAAATCAGATTTTTCTTTGCTGTTCAGAGTACTAAAAAAACACAACTGATCGGAACAGACAAGTCTGATCATCTTAAATAAATCAGCTGTTTGCTGCCGCTATGTGTATAAGGCGTCTCTTTCACGTGTGTTTACTTGTGTGGAAATCACACCACGAGCATCTGAACTGTTTTGTATCAGCTCAGAAGACAAGCCACGCCGCAGGGCTCGAGAAAGCCGTCCATATATTTAATAAGTATGACTCATGTCTATTAGCCCTTAAACCTTTAATGATTTCGTTCGGATCCACGCATGCTTTTAATCCCAAATCACACCCTTTATGTTACAAATAAGCTGCATTTACATGTGTGACAGGTTTAGACACCTTCTGAACTCCAGCCACCCACAGGAAATGGAGCGTATGGAGCGCCTGTCTCTGGTTTCATGGAACTAAATCACTAGGGCATTTAAACCCATTTCACACGTACTGCCCGATGCTTGAGGAGGCGAGACAGAGAAGTTCATGCATAGATCTGACCTTTGACACATATCTGAGACACTAGCATGATGATTAGCATGATCAGGAGCTTTCAAGCCTTTTAGCGTTAAAGTGTTTAACGTCACCTAAAATGACATTATTGTACTTGTCTTTGCTTTAGGAAATATAAACAATTCATCATTTCATGTAATTTGCTTTTATTTAAAGGAAATTTAAATGTCCTCATTCACTTACACGTGACTTCAGACCAGACTTGGTAAACTAGAGCATTGTGGGAAATCACGGCCCTTGACCAATGGCACAAATGATGACTGGGGGAAATGTGCTTTTAATATCAATTGTCGCCTACATGATTGACTTCGTGCCATTTTGCTTGAGTCCACAGACACGCACAATTCCAGTAATAGAACACGGAGAGGACGAACCGGAAGTGGAGTTATTGTTTCGGGATGAATAAAACAGCATCATGGACACAGGAAGCTGAAGAAGCTGGGAAATGCCCTCCAACTGCCAACATTTCCAAACAATAAGAACTAAACCTGACTGGCTGTTTGTAGCCCCTGCTAACATCATATCTTTTCTCTAGCAAATCCCAAAATTTGATACGTCGCTTATGCAATAACGGCAAGGAAGAGCAGAGTTTTATTTTGGGAAGCAACACTGTCCTCATGGAGAAAGTGAATCTGACAGCCGGAGAGTCAGTTCAGCGCCCAGCGGTGCTGTATACAGTTACTGTTCCACTAGATACAAGAAGCCACTGTAACAAATTGGGTTCAACTGTCCCTGGCAGCCACTGCTGGTCTACAAGTCTAGGCCTGACCTGCAAGTGTGAACTTTTGTTTCACACTAGAGGCTCCAAGACAAAAAATGACAGACGTCATGCTTAGTCACTCATGAGAGTCTGAGTTTCCACCCATCTTAATGTGTCATACACACTTTAAACTTCACATAACCGCAGTGATAGAGAAGTTTATAGCCCTGACACACACACATACATGTATGTGGTTTACAGGGACCCTCCATAGGTGTAATGAATTTTATGCTGAGCTAATCATGTTTTTTATCCCTTTCCCCTAACTCCACCCCAAACCTAACCCTCACAGAAAACCTTTGCCGTTATTTAATAAAAACGTTATTTAATAAAAACAATTTAGTATGTTTCTAAAGCCACTTGGTTTAAAACGACACAAGAATGTGTCCTCGTAAACCATGTTAACATTGTTATGCATCATTATACACATTTGTGTCTTTTAAACCACATAAACCAACATACACACACACACGTTAGTCATGTTAGGCATCATGGTTTTTATACTGTACAAACTGTATATTCTGTTCCTTCCACCCTTAAACCAAGCCATCACCGAAAACCTTTTGCTGTTTTAGATTTTCAGATCACTCTGTATGATTCATAAGTGTCTTTACCCATTAGGTCAAAATTATGGTCTTACTATACGTGTGGCACCCATAATTTAGTGAATACGAGGACCACACACACACACACACACACGGAGGCAGCTGCCCAATAGAAACAAATCCTTCACCACCTGTTACATGTGATCAATCCCTCGAATTATCTCATTAACAACTATTAACCACACAAGCCTGAAAAAAACAAGCACAAGACTTGTACTGTATTTCTGAATGGAACTGGAGTTTAAACAATAACTCAATAACAATACAGTAACAATACTGTAATAACAATGTTCTTTCTGGGTGAAGTGCTTAAACTCCTCAAAGAGATGATTTTGAAGACACATACACATGTAATGTGGATTAGAGTACTCAGAAAGCACACAACATTAAAGCTAGAGGATCCACGAGCAGAGTAAGACCAGGATTATGCGGTAATGAGCTCTGTCAGGCTCTCTTAATGCGGTAAGCCAAGACTCCTCACTGAGAGGCCATCTGTATCTTCACGGCGGTGCTCGGCTCTGTTCTCATCCCCTCACACAGGCACAGGCCGATAAACAAGAGCGAGAGACCTCGGCAAGCAGCAAATTGTAAAATTGGCACCCACTACCACAAAGCCAAGCGCATAAGGGTGAAAAATGGCCAAGCTGAGTCAGCGAATATCAGAGGAACGTGTGTTACACCTGCAGAGATTTTCATGCACTGTGTACATCACGGTCATCTCCAGCATTGATATTTCTCAGCCCTGCAAAGTCCATCTGACCTTGAAATCACTAAAAGCCATGGAAACAAAATACACAACAGAACAGGAAGTTTTCTTAACATCCATTTCAGAGCTTTCAAGTTGAATGGGCTCATCGTTTAAGGCAGATTTGTAAGAGCAGCATTAACGGTAACCTCCTACACTCACTGATAACCGTCAACATGAATACTTCTGATTTGAAATCTCTCCATAAACATTAAGATGCCCAAGAGGAACTTGGGTGAACTGCAGGGTGTAAACGGAGTTGAGTCCAGACTGAAACCATCACACTATAAAGCACAGAAGCAAACATACATTTAAATTCACTGTATTTTGCAGAATTATTTTCTTTTTAGTTTATGTCACGTAGACTCTGTTTTATTATGGAACGCCCGGTTTTAACGATCCAATCGAATTCTGAAGGACAGAATCCATTTTTCGTCCTCCAGAATTACATTTTGGTTTTGTCTTTAGGTTTTTGTCTTTGGGATGTGTCATTTTAAAATGCAATCCGTAAGTTATGCCTTCGCCATCTCTGTTTGAAACATAAAATTGCGGGTCAATTTACAAGTTAAATGAAAATTTCCTGGGAAATCAGACCTGACTGCTCTAATTACAATCATTATTATCAGAATCAGAATGAGCTTTATTGACAGGTATGTTTACCTGCACCAGAATGACAGTGACAAGACAAGACACAGGTAATAAAAAGAATAATATACAAATATAGAAATATACAGATATACAGAATGGACAGTGTGATATGGACAGTGTGATTATAAACTTACCTTTGTGAATGAAAGGTAAATACATCGTGTTGAACACTGATCTGTAATGTTCTCGCTCAATAACGTTTATTTTTAACCAAAATAAGCTATAGATTGCAGCTTTAATTTCAGACGAGCAGGTACTGTGTGTTAAAAACAAAATAACTGGGGGAAGATTTCATAAACTCTCATCACATGAACAGATGCATTGAATGCGTATTCAATTGATGAATTGACATTATTGAATTTGTCTTTGAACACATCATATCAGCCTGACTGGTTTCTAAGCAGGATGTTCTGGAACAAATAAAGTTTAGTTCAATAAACCACAAAAATAGGCCACTTTGAAATTGACCTCCCTTAAAAACGCTCTGGGTGCTTTTTTTACAGCGTGAAAAAGTCTAAACAAAATGTGTTTCATGCCCGTTAATATTTTGAAGAATCCGCCTGCCACCATAAAATCTCATTATACGATTTTTAATCTCATTTCACGTCTTTTATTTGGATATGAAGAGGAGAAAGATAATGTTCTTGGCCATTGCTACGCTTCACTGGATGATGTAACCCGCTAGAAGTGGAAAACAGCTATAAAAAAAAGCTGCTCACCGTGTGTGTAACAGGTTCTTTAAACTGTGGTTAAATGAATGCATTATCATTTATTCCACACAGATCATTATTCATGCTTATGAAACACACACATGCACACGCAAACACACACACACACATTTACTTATCTATCAAAATGGGGACATTTCAAAGAACTACTGTTTTAATACACAGTTTTTGCATTTTTACAATTTTAATAAATTTATTTATTTATTATTTACTATACTTTAATAGCATTTTTACATATAAGGACGTCCCCAAAAGGAGGTTTTGCTGACTTGCGAGTACAAATTTGTCTCCAATATATGGTTAAGTAAATGCCCCATTAACCCCCCACACACACACTCACTCTGCGCACATGGTACTTTTTGGTTAGTAATCAAGGTACAAGGCGTATTCTGTGTGACTGTAGCTCATGTAGATGATTAGACTGTAGATTTGTAAACAATCATTAGTCATTAGTGAGTCATTAGGAACTATTCAGATTTAACCTGTGGATTCTTAACCAACTCGTTTTACGAACTTTAAACTGCAAGGAGGAGAATCTGAATGTTGAACATTTTTTAACCATGTGACAGCACCTGCTGAATAAAAACTTATTTATTAACCTGTAAGACCACCCACAGGTGAAACAGGTGAGGGGTGTACACCGGTCCTCACAGCTACAGGTTTACCTTTGTTTAGCCCTTTATTTTATTTAGGACTTAGCCTGACACGTAATAATATTTAAATATAATGTTCGTTTTTATTTGGAATTGTTTTGGCAATTATGTAAACAAAGAAAGACTAAAGGTAAGAGAGAGCGAGAGAGAGATGGAGGACAGGAGGTGATGTTTTTTGTGTATCTGTTTAACACTTTCCTCTGCATGGACAGCTGTGTAACGACATTAGGCAGAAAGAAGGCCTAAAAAAAATCAACAGCTCAAAACAACCCCATGCCCCAGATCCCAGCCGTGCACCCTACGGCCCGAGCGCTTTTCAAACTCGCCCTTAGCAAAACAGGACTGCTCGCTGCCCTTCCTGATGAGAGATTCATTGAATAACGAGTGATTCCGACATGTTTTGAAGGTAATAACT
This sequence comes from Botia kubotai, assembly GCA_036877585.1. Classification (NCBI taxonomy): domain Eukaryota; kingdom Metazoa; phylum Chordata; class Actinopteri; order Cypriniformes; family Botiidae; genus Botia; species Botia kubotai. The sequence goes on from JAZGTI010003467.1 coordinate 22,493, forward strand.
GGGTCTAGCTATTGTATTTTAGTTATCAGCGTAGGGCACAGAATATTCAGGAGAACGTGTGGCCTACAGCCATATTCTACGATGGTTACATAAGCAACAATAAACAGAAATATAAAATGACCTGATACCACACATTTGCTATGACATAATTACATTACATGTATGTCATCTGAGCACACACCCTCATTTCATCAGCGCTCATCAAGCTGTTTAGCCGTTTCCTGCTAATGGCCACATTCTCTGCTTTAAAGCACAGCCCTGGACGTAGTTTAATTAACGCCTGAGAACTCCCACAGTCGCCCGTGACCTGCATTTTTGTAATGTGCGCTCTCATTAGGAGAGGGGGTTACATAAACACAGCGAGCTTGTTTTTAAGTTTAGAAAATCAGCTTCTATAAATACTTCTCAGTCAAGAGAGATCTTAGCCAGAATATTCTTCCTTCTTTTCTCACTTTTACCTGTCAGTCTTTTGGGAAAATGCATTATCACAGTTGGCACGGCCAGTCATCCAGGTCACACTTTGTGACAAAGAGAAATATGATGAAAAATGACCTACATCAAGCTTCAAGTTCTGAGAAGCCCTCAGATTTTCAGGTCAAGGTCAGAACACAAGTGTGTCATTCTGCAGATGTACAGTTTCTGAAGCATTTCATATAAATAACCCAGAGAGTCTATTTTTTTACCCAGGTTGTACACGTATTCGCTTTCACTTCAGGCACAAAGGTGTGGGATGTAGTCGCAACACAGCTGAGGATTTTACCCGGTTTGGCATCACACCAGGACGAGACAATGAACGCAGTCACAATTACTGCATGCAAATGAAGGCATCCGTCTTCATTAGCATACCATGACATCAGAAATGCCCCACTGCTAAACCTGGCTCCTCCCATCAGTCTGTTGGTCCTGGGGTTGATGACAAAACCTCACCAGTCTTACTGTGACCAATTTAAATAATTCATCATTTAATAATCATGTTGAACACAGAACACTTATTTGTAAAAAACAACTGGACTAATAACTTTCATTAACCATTAAGGTCATGTCCGGGTTATTTTATACCCCAAAATAAAACAAAGAAATACTTTTATATATAATTTTGCTGCATTATTTTTATGACAATTAAATGCCAAAAACTCTCATCAAGCATCAAGCAAAACTAATTCTTATTTCATAAGAATTAAACTATATATAATATTATTTATATATAATTTATAAATAATATACAATATTGTTATTTATTATTAAAAAGTTTAAATTGAAAATTATGCATACACAATAACAATATTTGTTTGTACTTTCAAAAATTTTATTTGTACAGTTTAAAAATGACTTTATTAGAATAAATGACAATAGTTTTGTACTGTAACACAATCCTAAACGACTTACAATAATGTGAATCACTATTAAGAATATTGTAAATTACAAAAAAGTTAAATGAAACAATCAGATACTGAGAATTTTGGGGGAGGAATTATCTTAACTGTCTTGAAATTGATTTGTTTGTTTGTTTTATTTAAGGTGAAATGTAGCCTGAATTAAAATTAAATTAACTCTTTAAACAATCCCACTACGCACACGCCTGTGTGTTGAAACGCAGACAGCCTCTACAAACTAGTGTATTAACATACACTGCATTAACATCTTTGTTGAGAAGATGCTCAGAACCCAGAGGAGGCAGACGTCAGACACAGAGATGTGTTTTCAGGCTTCCTTCTGTGGAACCGGAAGGCTAGAAATACAAACAATATAAAGACACAATCCTTCTGTATAATGCCACCATAATCTCTTTGCTTGTATTGGATACAGGGGACGAAACTGCACAATTAGTGCAGGTGGGAACAATAAGATAAAAATAAGACAGAAGCAACATAAAGAAACAACATAAAGGTCTATTCTGGGCAAGACTTTTTTTATCTGTGCAGTGACAGTAATGTTTTCTGAGTGTTTGTAATGAAACAGGAGATGTATGGAGAGGACCGGGCAGGTGTGATGGTCAGGAACAAGCTGTGTGTGTTGACTCAGTCTGTGTGTGAGTTGTGTTGAGCACTAACGGTTGTTTTTCCTGCTTAATGTCTTCTCGTCGTCTCCTGAGCACTTTAAACTCTCCCTGCAGGTTGTTGTCTTATATCTGACTGCACATCAGTGACTAATTCAATCTCCTCGGGTTTGCCTCCAACAAGCTGTTTAAATTGAATTTCCTGCCCCGACTTTTTTCTCGTACTGACAGGCGTGTTAAACGATTATTGTCACACTGTCCAGTAAACATTCTGCGGACATCTCGCGGTGTCGGCGCTAATTGAGAAGCTAAGGCTAAGCAAACAACAATTATGATTTAATTATGATAAGAATTTGCTGGTGGTCTTGGTGGGTTTTAAGAAAAAAGGGAATGCTTGTTAATGGCGCTTGCAATGCATCACTATTGCTCAGTATTAGGAATTTGTTGAGAGCAGCTTGTTGTAGCCTGCCGAGAAGTGTGCTATTAGATGCAGACTTAGTATGTAGACTTGGATGTAGACTTAGACTTCATAGTTTCTGTCTGCATGGGAGATGAGAAAATGAAAGAAAAAACAAAGGTTGGCTACTGTTCTCTAAACGTTCTCTCAATTTTCTCTCAAAGTCCTCTCAAAGTTATTAAAAATGTTCCTGCAGTAATGCAAGTACAACATTTCAAACAAATCAAAAACTTTATACTTAAGTTGTTAGTGAAACGTCTAAAAAATGTTTAAATTATGCTTCTATAGACATTAACAGAACAGACATGAATAGACCTGCTTTCTCAACCAGTGGTTATGAAAACATTTACATACTCTAAAACAAACTCAACAGGTCAGCTGAGGTCTAAAACAAAGTCAACTGAGATATTTAGCACACACAGTTGTCTGTTGTTCCTCTATTAGCACCTTGTGCTACAGATCAAGCACAACACAGCATTCTGTCGACATCACCCCCCCGCATGCACATTCCACTGAGTACAATCTGCAGTTGCTCAGAGACAGCTGAGTAACTTGCCCAATTATCCTGATATGCTCTTAGTTTATTCTTTGCTATCACTTACAGACCAGTGACAGTCCCCATCTGTTATAAACAGCACCACACTGACCTTTATCATGGTAATATAGTTTCCTCAGCCCGTTCTCCTTATCAAAAGCCACGTCATCCAAGATGAGGGACTACAAAATACAAATGGCTTCCGAGGCAGTTTAAATGACTACTTACTCTCCTTCCCCGTGTCGTCTTTGAGCTCAGTGTGTGATCATTTATAGCTATCTGGTCATAAATGTCACGCATCTGGCATTTCTGTCTCTCACAGCACAAGTTTAGCTCATCATGGCTTATCAGAGCTCAATATAATTCTGGCTTTATTAAACCAAAGACTCATGACCCAAGTGTTTGATTTTCTATTCTAGTTTGTCATCCTCCCTCTCTCTCTCTCTCTCTCTCTCTCTCACTCTGTCTTTCTTTAATAATAAACCATCTATACAATATATATTGTATATATAATAATAAACCAATAAACCACCATTTTTCATCTTTTTCTATAAACTCCATCTTCAGTTTGCCCACAGAGATGAAATGAATAATGAATTATGAAATGTATAACAATTACAGTTTTCTGCTTGCATCTGCTATGAGTTTCTGCTAAACGCAGAAGTCTTAATAGCTAATAGATATGAATTAAAAGCCACTAAACTCCAATTTTATTTCAGAACTTCTGTTTTTTCTAATCGTTTATTTGCTAATGGGTTTGAACATATTACCATGGTAACAGCAGATTCCACCCTCATTATCTGGTGTGTTATCGCCGACATTATTATCAGTGGTCATAAAAATCAGAACAATTCTATGCCATCCGTACAACATTACAGTATGTTACTGTATCTCAAGGAGAGTATTACATAATTCTCATGCATAGTTCCTGGTTGGAATCGTTTGTCGACTGTACTTTAGCACTGATATTCACCTGTCACTAGAGAGTCAAATGACACAGATTCCAACATGGATGGGTTGCCTGACATGAAAACCACAAACGAAAATATGAAACATTCCTATTCAGTCTATGTCTTATTCGGCCAATGCAGTTCATTGTATGAATGTTTGATTTTAAGAGCATATTTGTGTACTTTTCTAAAACAAACGATTTGTGTAGTTAAGTCTGATTACCGTTTCAAACCGCAATCATTCTGAGGTCAAGACATCAAAGAGAACTTTCTAGAACGTCTACTGACGTCCAGCAGATTAAGTCCACCTCTTATATATCAGATGCAGGCAGCACAGCTCACGGATCACAGTACAGACTTTATTAGCAGGAGGAAATTTCTGGAAGGATGAAATAAATCAGCTCTGACGCCGGAATGATCATCACATCGGATGTTAACTGGAATCCGGCGCATCCCACAAGACTTTATTAGGAAACTTCTTCATGTGTGCAGAACCTGATGAGACGTCACGGAGACGAATCCGGAATAAACTGCAGCCAGTATGTGGAGTATTCTGAAATAAAAGGGACTTATAGACAAATACTGTAAATCTCAACAGAGGCTGTTTGCCCTGTATGCTTAATGTTCAAGAATTAAAAAACTGTCTGTTGATGACCCAGGAATTCTGGGTCATTGAGTTCTTTGATGACCCACAACAGGAACATATTTACATAGTGCTGGACAATAATAATTAGCGATGCATGCTTAGACAAACATGACTATTAGCGTTTCTTAAAATTAAGGTTATGGGGGTTACATTTACATTGCTACAGACATCTGAAGGATCAAAACATCAAAGAGTCTTGAAGGAAGGGTCTTTATACTCAGAACCACATAGAACATCTTAGCGACTAACTAGCAATATCCTAGCAACCGTCCGGACCACCCTAGCAACTGCATTGCAACTACCCAAAAAAACAACATGGAAGTTAGTTATAAGGTGGTTAATTACTCTGCAGGTGGCAGCATTACTTGGTGATGTCATCACCTGAATTTTTTCGTCTAATAACAGTTTGACATTGGAATCCAAAGTCCTGCCGAGTGATTCAGAGCTAATGAAAAACGAACCTTTGAAGATCATCTTACTGCAGCTTCAAACAGTTTCCCGAGTCAAGGCCCAGAGTCTAAACTTAGGGTTATGAATTAGATCATAGCTTCCCGGGGTGTGCCTGATCTCTTAGGGCGGACAGGTTGGGCTCATGCTGACTGTTACTTAACCGCTTAGACGGTATATGAGTAACTCCTAAACTGACAGATATAAAGCCATATATATCATCATAACATTTGAAACAACTCGTATCAAAACAGGTTGAAAATGTCACTTGGATTTGGCCAATGCAATGCGTTCGCACACAATAAAAATACTCATAGTAAACATTAACTTTAACATCCCAAGTTCAGTTTCAATTAGGCATGTGTCTTCATCACACTAGATTCAACACCGCTCTGTGATTGGCCAGTCATGGCGTCAGCTGTACAAGAAGTCCCGGGTGCTTTCTCAGAATATGACTCAGCCACACTCACGAGCTAACCTCATATGACAGGTTAAAAATACATTCCAAGTATAAGTCAAAGGTCACTTATGAACATTGCAGGGTCATTAACCTAAGACAAATAAATATGACAAACCAACACAATCTCATGGCAGACAAAACTGTTTTATTAGGTTTTAACGATTTGATGGCTACCCAGCTAACAGGGAACTTTCTTAGAACATTGGCTAATGTTCTCTAAAAGTTATTTCAAAATAATAAAAAAAAGTTCTTGCGGCAAAATTAGTAGAACGTTTTTTAACCTAGTATATCACTTGAAACGAATAAGGAACATTCAAAGAAAACAACATTTGCCAGAAGCACAAAATGGCCGTCGTGCTAATACTACCTAAAATGCTGATTTTAGGTTTCATGTATTTTAACAAAGTAACGGAAGCAGTTTAAGTTTTGATCATTTCTTTAACACAGGCATAAGGTCAGTAATCAGAAATGATGAATGGAAGCCGGCTTGGCCAGGAAATGAAAGCAAACCTCCTGCTGTTGGGATGAATCTTCACCTGTAATCTAGATTAACTGTGAATGCTCTCCAGGACAAGAGCGACCTTGGGTTATAATCTGGGCCTTTACCTGCAAGACCTCGCGTTCTACGGCAAACCAAATGTGACAGTAGAGACAAAACAAGCTGCAAAACTAAACCTCAGTGCTCGATTTGACCCACTAGTGTGTGTGGTTTGGTTCAACATAAAATGAAATCACATAATGAAACGGAATTATGAAAAGCAGGTAACCACACAAACATGCTAAATGGTTCTAAGACGGATCTCAGTGTGAGGTTGCACAATAAACTGGCGTATATTACTGGGATTAAACAACATAACTCCTCGACTAATATCCAGGCAAGTTACTTTATCACATGTATTATATGACTGGTTTTAAGAGTTTTCCTTATCGTTTTATAATGGGCTTTATTAAACCCGTTGTAATGCGCCTTAACGTGCAGGTTTATGAAAATGAAAGAATTAAGCTTTGCTAAATTCATACGCAGAGATTTATTTCTGTATTTAAAACAAGGTCATTCATATTAAAGCCGCAATCCGTAAAGCCGCAAGAAAAACTTATTTGGGTTACAAATGAACCAAAATAAGTTACTGAGCGAGCACATAACACATCAGCGCTCAAACACTTGTCTTTATCTTACCTTGATTTACATTGATAAATGTATAATAAAAATGTATCATGTGAGCAGCCGGGTCTAATTTCCCGGGAAATGTCAGTTTGGCGTCGACATACATAAAGAAAAGCATGTAAAACAGCCTTCAAATTTACCTTTCAAACAGACATGGCGATAGAGAGGCAGACGCCACGGATTGCAGTTTTAAAGTGTAAGATGACAGATGAATTGTAATAAGTGGATATATGACTGTTCTTTTTCTCTGTTACACATACACTGTTGACAGACACATGGGGCGGCCGCTCTCTGGAAGAGGCAAGAACAAAGAGCACGCGGCTTCGTACCGCGTCATCTGTTTTCACCGAAACCTAGCGAGGAAAATAAATCAAATGTTAAAAACAGTCGCGCATTGGTGATACAAGAGGACAGTTTACAAAAACAAAAAACAGGATCTGATGTACAGTAAGCCCAAAGACTAGAATACATCTGCCTAGCAACAGTGCTGACAAACAAATGCTCTAGCCAATAGAAACGGACTGTTAGCATAATGAGAACAAACAGTGCTCCTTGCACTGGGCTTGCATCATATTCTGCAGAGGAGATCTCAGTCTGAGAAGCTCCCCCAATATAGGTGACCAACAAGCTTTAACGTGAATCACCCCTGACAGCACACAGGTGTGTGTGGAGTCCAACAGTGTCAGAAGCACTGCTGCCTCTGGAGGGAATCACAAAGTTCAGACTCTCAAAAGAAGAAATTACTGAATATAATCTCTGATTTCTGAATTTATCTATCTGATCATTTATATAATATTTATAAAATATATATAAAATATAAAATATATCCTAATGTATTTAACAGATATTTATTTTCTAGCATCATTCAGCAAAATCATTTTCTATATGACGTGCATAATTAAAGGGCCTGTTCACCCAAAATAACAACTCTGTCTTTATTACATAGCAACATAATCACACGTTTTGGGGGAAACGTGCAATGCAGCACCTGCCATATAACAGCAGACTATCAAGCTTTTAAAGCATTCTTTATTAATATTCCGAATGCATCATTATTAATAAAAGCCATTATTCAATTAAGCCATATAGATTTGATAGATTTGTTTGCACATCATACAAAGACATCGTATGACTTCAAAATGGTCGTGGATACTATATTGATATTTATTTATATATTTATTCTGATTTTGGTCTATATAGCCGCTAAAAGAAAACTTTCACTTTAAAAAGAGCTGCATGAGGATTCCTCAAACATTCTTTTGTGTTCCATGGACAAAGTTTGAAACAATAAATAATAACAGAATTTTTATTTTTTGTGAACTTCTTAGCTGAGTCATAGTCTTGTAGCGCAGTTGCTTTAACTGGCATATAAATCGTTTTTAATTATTGTATTAATAAATACTGCCCTGTCCTTAGTTTACGAAGTATCCCACATGTGTTGGTACACATAAAATGTAACAGGGCAGCTTATTCGTGTTTGTCCATTACAAAGGAGTGATTGTATTCTAAACGGAGTACAGGAGTATTTAAAGAAACATTAAATAAAGTCGAACTCTGCTCACGGTCACTGGAGAGACTGCAGGGTTATTTATGGACCTGAGAGGAAGACCTAACTAACTATAACAGGAAGAGAGTCCTCTATGGAGCTTTATGTCAATGCCACCATCAGCCAGTAATGCATTGTATCAAAAACAACAACCGCCTGTGGTGAAACCAGCATTAAAATGTGTAACGGCAAACAACAGGACCAAAGAAACATACGTGGAATGGATGGCTAATGGATTTCTGAAAAAAGACCCTTTAAATTGTTTGATGCTTAAAGGCAGGTAGCAAAAAGCTTTTAAAGGCTCCTTACTCTCAAAACCTGCATTTGATGGTTTTATACAGAAGGAGTTTCAGAAAAGATTTTCCCATGTATGTCAAACCCTCTCCATAGTGTTAAGATTAAGTCCTATACAAGATACAGCTGCTGCAAAAGAACAGATACGATGTGTTCTCACTTTCCTGCTTATATCCGACAATTGTATTTATTTATTGATTTATTTCCTGTCTGGTAGGCAGCTAAAATGCTTTCCGCAATTGTGTAAGTGTGAAACACAGAGCAGGCAGTCTTCTGATTCATACAGCATGTCTGGGCAAGCTGTAGTGTGTGAATTACATGCTGCGGTACAAACAATCGTAAAAAC
>JAZGTI010003468.1:0-23717 GCA_036877585.1 Botia kubotai
TACTGCCCGTCAGGAGGCTGCTGTAATCAGTTCTAATTCTGCACATACTATTACATTCTATTCATAAATTGATTGTATCTCATGCACTTGTTTCTTCTACCTGTTTCTCTTTGTCTGTGTGTCTGTCTGTTTGCCTGTTTGTCTGTATGTCTGTCTGTTTGCCTGTTTGTCTGTATGTCTGTCTTTGTGTACCGTGTACATTTATCATACATGTAAAGCTGCTTTGTAACAATGTCCTTTGTGAAAAGCGCTATACAAATAAAGTTGAATTGAATTGAATAAGATTGTAAATATGAATTTTACTAATATAAAGTTGACTGAACTGATGATAAATACAACTCATTTGAACCATTTGAATAAATGGATGTGCATCAGAAATACCTGTCATTGAACGCAAAGGCTCATACCTATCTCAGTGGTTATGTATTCAGACATCCTACTAAACAGTATGTGCTTTTGAGACTATGCAACCTTTAGTCAATTAACATGATACATGACAGGTATCATATTAAGCAAGATATGTCGTTCGAGCTTTTTTAAATCATCTCCTGTGACTTTGTGTCTTTGTTGTTTTCTTATTTTCACATTTTCATTTCTTGCTATCGTCATCATTGTCTTACTGTCTCTCTCACTGTCTCCTAATGTCTTGACACTCCATCTGATGACAGCCATTTCACACACACAAAGAAACACACACAGACACACACACACACACTTCTGTGTCATGTCGTTTGAGGGCAGAACTGAGCTAAAGCCCCTGAGATCATTAAATTCATATGACTTTCTAAATTCTAAAATCACATTTGAACATTTGTTTAAAAATTCAAATGTTTGGTTAACAGGTTATTAGGGGTCATGTTATTAGCGGTTTATGTACCCTATGGTATCATTTTTTATAATTAAAAACTTTTCCACCTGTATTTATTTCCACCTGTAATATTTTTTTTTAACTCTGCCTACAGCGTTTGTCCGATTTGCACAAAATTTGGTTCATAGCATCTAGAGACACCAATAACAAATTCGAAACATTTTTTTAAACACCAGCCGTTCTCATGTACCACTGCTTCAACAAATTTTATGGCAAGCACTCCAAAACGAATAGGAGGATCTTTGTTTATTTTACATTTACACATTTGGCAGACGCTTTTATCCAAAGCGACTCATTCAAGTTATACATTTTGTCAGTGTACGTGCTCCCTGGGAATCGAACCCTAGCGCAATGCTCTACCAACTGAGCCACAGTTGAGCTACAGTCAACAATGCTTTGCCGTATTGATATGTAACTTTGCATGTCATTGTGACCACTGTCTCATAACAATTTGTTGAAAGCACCACCTATTGTTAAAAAAAACATAAGTAATTTCATATTGTTGTAAATGGTTTCACTCATGTTTTAAGCCTATTTTTCTAAACTCATCATCAGTGGTGTATAAAAATATTTCTGTTTGTGCACTTAGTGGGCTTGACCCCGTAATTGCTGTTTGTTATTTATTATCCTTTATAATACTCTTGAAGTCTATTGCAGCCTATAGAACCGTACATAGGAAAGTTATGAAATTTGGCACACAGATAGGGGACAGTTTGAAATGTTACCATAGCCAATTTGGAATCTCTACCTTTAAACCCTCTAGCGCCACCAACAGTTCAAAGTTTATTCCTAGTAACAAAATTCTTTTTTCCTCAATCTTGGCTTGTGCCAAATTTTATGGCAAGCACACAAGATGGTGGTATGGTTCAGGCTCAGGTAACCTGCAAGGTTTGGGGCCGGTGCCACCCAGTGGTCAAGAAATGTAACAAGGTGTACGTAAAACACGTGACTGAAATAACATTGTCATGCAACTCCTTTCTTTAGATTCTTTGACTCATTTTTGGTGTGTGAAGCTGGTAGAGACATCCCTGACTAAATTTATGGAATTCATGTTGATTGGTTGAATGGTTCTCTTTTATTGCCCCAATTAATTTCATGGCGAGCATATAAAATGGAAATCAGGTTGTATCTTTTTATAAAACTTTTGTGTATTGACTTAAATCTTCCAATTGAAATCATTCTGATTGAAGGGTATGGACTGATTGTGTACATGAAGTGTTGTTTAATCTGATGTAGTGTTTACATGTGCTGGCTCTTTCAATTGGAATAACTTTGTGAAATGCATACATTAGCCTATGTCTGGTTTGTCGCTTTTAATCTGGTCAAAACTGAAATGTCTTATGTGAGCTACTTATGGAAAGTGTTGATCTTAATCAAGCAACAGTGTGTCTATGGAGGCCCACTATTGCTGGAAGGTGTGCAAGAAGCTAAGCTTTCTGGTGGTGGTGCCACACCAAGAGATCTGCATGGGACTCTTAATTCCACTCCTGCCAATTTCTGTTCTGCACCTCCTTGTAATGATTTTCCTCCCAACCTGACCAATCCAGCTAACTTTAGATCTAATTTACACTGTCACATTTCAAATTATTTTATTAGATATGAAAGGGTTGGAAAAATCATAAAGAAGTATACAACTATTTTTTTTTCAAAAATCAGATCTCTTTAAAACTAAATACAATTTCTGTTACTCAGAATAATAAACTAGTAAATGAATAAACGAACAAACAAACAAAAACTGTTACCTTACTATACTGTAAAATTATATTAAAATTTTAACAAGCTAATTAAAAGGTCCATGCATTAGGATGCAAGGTTGTTATAGTTTAGGATTTGTTTAATTTAGAATTTATTATTTGGCTTCATTTTAGTTTTTCTGGTAGTTTTAGTCTATCAACATATTATATTTTTTATTTTTATTTCTATTTCAGTTAATAGAGATAAGTAAATGGCGGGGGACAGCTTTTGTGAAAGTAAATGTAAGTTTCTTAAATTTTAGTTTTAGTTAACAATAACCTTGATAGAATGTTGTGCTTCAATGCTGAAGTGTCTCCCCCCAAATCCAACTTGAATGCTCACTGAAGACACTCGAGGCTGGGATGGGATGCAGATATCGTGCCAGCTTGCTCATAGTTAGCGGGCAGTCTATTGTCAGACTGCCTACTCCCGTGCTAAAAACCAATAAATAAATAAAACTCACACACAAGAAATTTGATCAGTTCCCAGACCTCTCCTTAAACAGAAGAACTTAGATACAGAAGGATATAGATGACAAGTAACTTGTTTAACTCGTTTACATGGTGAAAGTTTTCATTTGATCAGTTTAAGAAAAGTTTTATCCCACCCCTCTCAGACCAATTAAAATTTCAGTTGGTTCGGACCTTTTCATTCTGATTGAGGTGTTTACATTGAGCATTTTCATTTGGATTGGAGGGTTAAAAATTACTGTCTGAACAAACTGCTTCATTCTGACAGTCTTATAAAAATGTTGTGACAGTGCCACCTATTGGTCAACAGTTTTAAATTGTTTTATTGTGTTGTAATAGGTTTTACTTATGTCTTCTTTAACTGCTTTTTCTAATGTCATTATCACAGAAAGCCACAAATATTTCTCTTGGTGCCATTGATGGGCATATATAAACTAATATGTTTACTAAGCTTTCTAATTATTAGAGCCGTATAAGGGGTTTGACGCCACCTGGTGGTCAAGAGATATGACAAAATGTATGTAAATGCTTGTAAAACGACTAAAATAACATATTGTCATGCAACTTCTTTCCTTAGATTCTCTGGCTCTTAAAGGTATCTACAATACCAAATTTGTCTTAGTCAATGTGACTTCCTGTCAGTAATTTTGAATCCACTTTTTAACTCCAATTATTACAAGCATTTGTCCAATTTGCACAAAACTTGGTATGTGGTATTTTCAGACACTCCTGACAAAACGTTATGGAAATTGTGCTGATTGTTTGACTCGTTCTCTTGTACCATGTCAATAAATTTGATGCCAAGCATATAAAATGGAATTCAGGCTGTATCTTTACAAAACTATTTAGTATTGACTTGAAACTTTATAGATGTCATTGTCCAACACCCTGACCCTGAAAAATTGGTGACAGCGCCACATAATGTTCAAGAGTTAAATAATTTTTTTTGTGTTATAATGGGTTTACTTAGGTTTTCTTTAACTGCTCTTCTTGAGCTCATGATAAGAGATCAAAATATTTCCCTTTGTGCTGTTGATGGGCTTGACCCTATAAATGCTGCTTGCAGCTATATTATTAATTATATAACTGTGTGATTAAAATGTTTCCAGATTTGACTGCAGTGACTACATGCAGTGTCACAGCTGCACTCCGCATTTTTCAATAATTTCAGTCTGTTATGTCAATTAGTTCTCAAAAACTATTAAAGATGACACTCTTCTTTATGGTCAGTAAACATACAGCTGTGTTAAAAGTTTCTTTTATTGCGCTGTTTCAAATATTTTATGCTTGAGGTGACAGGACAGATGCACACTGTAATATATATAATATAATAATGCGATATTCATGTCTGACAATTAAGCAGCACACTGACATTGTCTCACCTCACCCCTTACCTTGACACACAGACACCTGTCTTACTGATTTTTAACTGACTTTCCATATGAAGATGGAGAGAATACTTAAAGAGAGGGAAAGCTGAGAGCTTATAAATACCTCAAAGAAAACAGTGTGAGAAACAGGAGGATGTGTCACAATAGCCAAGTTTACATGCACATTTTTTTGTCATTACGATTGAAATTATTTCAATTAAAGATTCAGGTTGACTGTTTACATGAGATGTTATCTAATACGATTTGGTATTTACATGTGATAACTTGCACACATTAGCCTATGTCCTGTTTATTGCATTTTAAATCCTGTCAGAATGAAGGTCTGTTACTGCATATGCGAGCTTTGTTTATGTAAAATATTGCTCTTAATTAAGCAACAGGTTTACTAAGTATGCCTACTACTGAAGGAAGGCATGAGGAAAAGCCACTGGATAAAAGCACTGCTTGCTTTGTATATCCAGTTCTAGCTTCCTGTTTGAATGCTGAAGGCAGACTACTGCCACCTGGTGTTACGGGAGAGTTATATTCTCACCCAAGCACAGAAAGTACACACTAGTTGACCATCTCCTGTATTCTGTCTGGTGTGTTCAAGTGCAATGTATTTTGCCCCAACTCAGGCAATGTGAGGCAACGCAAAAGAGGGTTTCCCCCTTTAGGGATACCCTCACTCAGGGGCAGATTGGCCATCTGGCAGACCGGGCATTTTCCCGGTGGGCCGATATACTTTTTGGGCCAAAACAACTTATACTATTTTTGTTCGATCAGCCCATAAAACTTGTATATCGGTGGTCCATTCTTTAACTGCTTAATTAATTGATGGTGCTGGGCTCCTTGTGGCGGTGTAATGTCAGACAGACCAGCCCATGAGACATTTAATCAGCAGCACATTGATTCTTTTCCTAATTGACATTGGGCTGGCCCAATCACATCTTTAAACAACTCCCCTTTTGGGCTCTGTGCGAGCGAGCAGCGTCAGTGTGCATCTGTCTAAATAGTCAAAGAAAGATGAAGAAACGCAAGTGAGGTGCAGAGAAACTGCACGAAGAAACATATAGTGTAAATATATAATATAAATAAATAGTGTATTTTAGGACCTAACAAAAATTGACCCACAAGGCTGTATTTGTTTCATTATTTATTTAACAACTTTTTATCCATTTCCTGTATGGTATTGTTATACCAATGCAGCTTTGTGTGGCTCTTTATCACAGAATAATAATAATACTGCATCTGATTGCATTATATTAACAAAAAGTCACCCCATAGTCTTTCCTTGTGCCAGGTTGTGATTACATCCCCAAAAGAGGAGGAAAGTGTCAGTAAGATAGAGGAGAGTGTCAGCAAGAGAGAGTGTCAGTAAGAGAGAGGAGAGTGTCAGTAAGAGAAAGAGCAGGGACTCCCTGTTCTTAATGACTATTGAGTGCTATACTATGGAAAACAGTAATCATCAATCAACATCAAATCTTTCTCTCTCAGACACACACAAGATGGATGTTATAGCTTGTTTTAGGGTTCATCTGTGTGGATTATAGTTTTATTGTATTAATTATAAAACATTTTACAAGTATTTAATGTGTCAACTCTCACTCTTTCCTACGATGATAGGAAAATACCACTCAATACCACACAAATACCACACTTTTCCTAAGATGAGTGGTATTTGTGATTGTATGTAGTGGGACAGTCTGGGCCAAAATTACACTGGTCTACATATTTTGGGAAGTTATAAACCTCTAAAATATAATAATAAGATAAATCGTGCTAATTCATACATATTTTGAGAATTAGCACGATTGTTAGAAATTAGTTTTGGAGATTAGAGAAATTAGAAAACAGGTGATAAATGTGCTGGTTGGCTAAAGTGTTCAAGACTTTTAATGATAAAGATTTATCTATACGTCTATACAGGTGTGTATATTTACTGGTCTTTTACATTTGTCTTGGCCAGATCTATACATCATACAGTTACATTTGGTGGCTTGTGAAGGTATCACTTCCTAACAATTCCAAGGAACAGTCGCATGATATTTTCCCTCAGAAACCAAGATGCCTCTGTAAACATCCACAATTTGGCCAGTTTTTTTTTTTAAAAAAGCATGAAAATGTTACATGAGTAAAAACAATAAATGAATGAAAAGTTATCTTATTGTAAAAAATAAATAACATAAATTCATAGTAATTTGTGATTCAAAGTGGTGTGGCAGCATTCCCATTGCTGTATCACATTTTGCAGAAAAGTTATGGAGCAAAATCTTCTAATTTTGAATTATTTTGATGTTATTTTGACCTGAAGTTGTATCTTGGAAACTGGAGCCAATTAACACTCAGGACTGAATTTTGCTTTAATAGTGACCCAATTCTGGTAAAATTTAGCTACTTTTATTTCTAAGCCTTTCTCTTTGTAGACCAGTGTTATTATTATGTTGGGATGACATAGCCAACTATTGTTGATCTACGTAAGCTTAATTATGTTGGCTTGACAAAGTCTATGATGGTTTGTCATAGACCCATGAATGAGGTGTCAAATCGACCGGCTTATTGAGGAGAGGTGTGCTATGACTTTTATAAGCAAAGATATAAATGTTATGGCACACAAAAAAGTGAAAACATTTTATAGACTTAACAACAAATTCCTTTACATTATACTTCCTGGCAACCAGTTACAGTACCCTAGCAACCGCCCCACAGACTTTTAAAAAAGTCATTGAAACAGTTTTATTGGGCAGACCTTTGTGATGTCATAGCTCTGCGTCAAAATGTCGTATGGATTTTGGGGTGGGCTTAAAGCATCAAGTTACAGTACCCTAGCAACCACATTGTTGACTTGCATTTAAGAACATCATAGAAACAAGTGGGTGGCCTCTTTTTATTCTGGCAAGTAGTTTTTAATTATTACCATGAAAACTGTCCAGTCATGCCCTAGCAACAATTTAAAGCACCCTATTAACCAACATAAATAAGCTATATCTCAGCACCAGAACATCATAGAGACATGGGAGGTGGCTATTTTGATTTACACACACATCCATCTATTGGTTTTACCCTCTTAACTGTCTAGCTACCCCCTAGCAACCACTTACTGTACCCTAGCAACTATGTAATACAGTAAATAAGCATTATATCTCAGCCTTAGAACACTGTAAAGACATGTGGGTGGGCTTATTTGACTCAGACTGTCAGTGGGCTTTAGGTATTGCCCTGGCAACTTCCTGACCACATTCTAGCAACCATTTAAATCACCCTAGCAACCTCATAACATCATGAATAAGCAATATTTCAGTATACCTATCATGCTAAGTCATGCAAGCATCATGCTAAGTCATGATAGCGTCATGTTAAGTCATGCTAGCATGACTTCACCAATTAAAAAGATTTTGCTAATTAATGCTAAAACATGTAAGGGTTTTTCTTATTCATCATGTACATGTAGTTGGTGTCCTGTTGTAATTTTCAATGCACAGACAGTCTCTTTTCTGCAGGTTATCTCTTTGTAAAAAGATTAGCACAGAATCTGGTCTGATCTCCATGGTGACATGCGACATTAGCCAGAGACATTTCACAGGATTCACATCCATTATGTAATTATTAAATCCAAATTAAATCTCTGATTCTGTCTTTCAAACACACATACTTGCATATGTGGTTTACGGGGGCTCTCCATAAGCATAATGATTTTTATATTGAGCTAATCAAACTTTCTATCCACTGCCCCTAACCCCACCCCTAAACTTAACTGTCACAGAAAACTCTTGGCGGTTTTTAATTTAAATACAAATTTTAAGCCATTCGGTTTATGAGAACACAGGAAGTGTCCTTGTAAACCAAGTTTACATTGTTTTATACACTTCATTATACACGTCCTTGTAAACCACATACACCAGCACACCCACACACACAGGGAAGTAAACTCTTCTGCTTTCAAATATCAACAAACAAGAACATCATATACTTTATATGCTGCAAGCCTTTAAAATGAGTGGCTGTGTATGTGTGTGCCCAAGGGCACTAGGGCAGTATCCATGTGATTTACCAGCTTTCTGCATGTTTCACTCTTGTGTACAATAAATATGTTACAGAACTGGGATTAAAGAAGCAATATGGGATTGTGGGAGCTGTACTTTGCAATGAATTTCAATTCAGGTGCTTGTTTAGACAAACAGTCACTCTTCACAGGTTTGACAGGCAACACAGAAGGAACATTTTCCGTGCTGGTATCTGGTAATATACTCTTTGAAAACTTGTTGCAAACATTACTACCCAGCTAACAGTTTAGATTGTAATGTTTTCCTAATGCTTCCATTTAGTAACAGAATCATTAAAATGTAATTTTGAATGTTTGTGTGAGAGTGAGAAAGTGTTAAATGGAGTGTGTGCTGCAAGTTGGAGGTTGAGCAGTGGTGTACAGTTATTGTGTAAATGCAGACTGTGACTGAACAAGTTTAAATGAACGAGTTTAAAAGGGTGAGAGGTTGCTGGAGAAAGAAGGGGGGAAGGTTGGTGACTACAGAATGAGCTGCTAACGGCATGTGTAATCCCAGCTGGTCCCCATCAGCCAGGCTGGAGCCGACAGACCCTCAGGAGGGAGAACCACAGCCAGACCGCGTCTCCCTCAATCCTGATAATGTTGTGCAGGACACCAGTGGCAGCTGTGTTTGTGTGTGTGTGTGCCTGTGTGTAGGTCTATGTTGTTAGACTTACTAAAACAGGAACTCAGTGTTTTTATTTAAAGATCTCATGTGAAGTTTACAATCCACATAATGTTTCAATTTTGTGGCTTACACACCTGAAGTGACAATTCCAGCCCAGCCATACTGTTATAGTCATTTTTTGTGTATGGAGGTACACCGCTACACACACACACACACACAATCAGAGAGGCTGTCAAATTCAAATGTAACTTTATTTGGCTTATTATTAATGTTTTATTTCAAGCCTTTACTCTAAAAAGGCCTTAATAAGATTATCAATACATTAAAAAAAACACAGAATTTCCAGCAGGGTTCTGTTTTAATAAAAAAGTATTGTACTAAAGTATTGTTGGACCCTGACATTGGGACATAGGCAGTTGCTCAGAGCAGCAACATTCTCCAGGGTGGTGTGTGCACATCTGGACAGGCAGATAAACAGAGAGAGCACACAAACATACACTCTCTGAGACAATGACAATAACACAACATAAACAAAATGCATACAATCCTACCATCATTGATAAGTTCCCAAACAGTACTCTTTGAGCTTCAAATTTTCTTATCTACTTTTACATTTTCGGCATCTACTTTCTGTCCAAGATGACGGCGTGACAGTAGTGCACAGCTGCCGCTCTGAACAAAAGGGTGCTTTTTGTTTGTTTTGACCGACCTCTAATGGCGCATGGACATCGGAGCTACCGGTGTTTGTGTATACAACCACCAGACACTCACAAAATTACACTACAGCTACTCTGCATGATGATCTGCTGGAGAAGCTACGCGATCTCGTCTTGCTGCGGGGACCAGCCCTCCAGCCCTTGGCAGAAGGGGGTCCGTGCTAGGCTTAAAACAAACGCTAGCCGGCCGGCTCTCCCATCAATCCTGCTCTCCAATGTCTGCTCCCTGGACAATAAATTGGATTACATCCGACTCCAGCAAAGTACGCACTGTGAGTTCAGAGACTGCTGCGTCTTTGTTTTCACAGAGACATGGCTTAGCGACAGAGTTCCGGACACCACCATTCAGCTAGATGGGCTAGCTTTGTTCTGTGCTGACAGGAACACAGCTCTGTGTGGTAAGGCTCGTGGCGGTGGCTTGTGTGTTTACATCAACACGGAATGGTGCAAGAGCAAGAGTTTGTGACTGTTAGATGCAGAGCTTTTTATTTATCACAGGAATTTAACACCGTTCTCATAATTGGAGTATACATTCCCCCAGTGCAAATGTAAAAGACGCGCTCTGTAAACTGTATGGGGCTATTAGCGAGCTGCAAAACTCAAACCCAGACGGACTGTTTATTGTTGCCGGAGATTTCAATCATACAAATCTTAAGTCAGTGCTTCCTAAATTCCATCAGTATGTGGACTTTGCAACCAGAGAAAGCAGCAAAGATTGACTCCACACATGCAGGAGACAATTGTGCGCACATTGTTATGAAGTCCCAAATTATCCCTAGAAAAGGAGTTCTCTGAACCAGAGAAAGCATCCTCGTATTGGGGTTGAGTCTCAGCCCTAAGCACCTCATATGAGCTAGCACAACATCTCAATGCCGTGTAGCTAGTTCTTGGAAGCTGGCCATGATGAGCGAGTCTATATAAATTAGAATGCAGATGCCCTGGAGTCTCAATGAAGCCACAGCTGCATCCATGCCCTTTGTGAAGGTGTGTAGCGATAGGGCAAGGCCGAAAGGAAACACTCGATATTGGTAAGCTTTGCTCCGGAAGCACACCTGAGAAACTTCCTGTGTTCTAGCAATATCTCGATGTGAAAGTATGCGTCGTTCAGATCTAACGTGACAAACCAGCACTCGGCTGAATTTGACACACAATCCGCTTGAACATTAACATCTTGAATCTGTATCTCCTTAGAGACTGATTCAAGTGACGCAGATCTAGAACTGGACGCAGCCCTAGATCGAATGCGAACACATTCCTCCTCACATGAGGGATCTGGGCCTTTACAGCCAAAGTTTTATAGTTCCAAAGAAGCATTTGGGGCTGCATTTAATATAGCCCTTTTCGCCAACAGAGTTTTGAGCTCTTTGGCCAACACTAAAGTTGCTGTGTTGCTCTCCTAATAGTCTTAAAGACACCATTGAAACGATGATTATGGGAGGCAAACTGAATTCTGTATCCTGTCTGCTATACTTAACAGTCATGGGGATAAACTGAGCAGAAGTTTCCACGCCACCAGAAAATCGGAGAGGTATCATCCTTGCTACCTGTCCAGAAATGGCAGGGGGTATCTGGACATGAAAGAGGAAAGATGGGATGGATGAACCGCCAGGTGCTTCTGCCAAGACACCTGGGGTGGTGGGGAAAGCAAAAACACCCACTGGGGGCTCTGAGGGGGGCTGGTCCCCAGTATAGTGCTGCTGGCATCAGGTGTTCTTTGCAGCCTTTAAGAAAAGTATGGTCCTCAGATTGAACTTCCTCTTGGGCTGCGAGGCTTGCGTGTGTTCTCAGCCCCACTAGGTCTCTGCAGAGAAGCTCAAGCTCCTACGCTAGCTTCCTGCTGCTGCTAGTAGGCAGAAGATTTAAAAGAAAAAGAGGTGGATGAACCACCTGAAGCCGCAGTTACCCAGCCTTACCCTTACCCTAGCTCCTTGAACCAACTCTGGTTCCAATCCCCCACCTTGGTACAGGTCTTTAAGCAGATCAGCCTGGTACGGCTGCAAAGCTTCAGTGCAGGGACGCACCAGCCTGACCCACTGCGACATATGTGCAATTTGTGTGTATATGAATTTGTGTATATATATATATATATATATATAGGGCAAAAATTGCATTGGCACCCTTGCAATTCTGTCAGAAAATGCAACCCTTCTCTCAAAAAAATGGTTTTTTTTGCATTGGGACAACACAAAAAAACAAAGAAGAGTCAAACTTGATACAATTTCACAGAACCCAAAAAATGCCCTGGACAAAATTATTGGCACTTTGTCAAAATTGTAAGAAATAATTGCTTTTTAACCATGTGATTTTTCTGTAAGTTGTATTTAGACACACTGTGGTAAGTAACAGGTGTGGGAATATAGTAATCACACTTGCAACTAAGTTAAAATGGAGAAAAGTTGATTGAACCATTGTGTCACAATGAGCATGGAGAAAAGAAAGAAGTGTAAAGAGTTGTCTGTGGATTTGAGAGAGAAAATTGTGGGAAAACATGGACAATCTCAAGGCTACAAGTCCATCTCCAGAGATCTTAATGTTCCTGTGTCCACTGTGTGCAATATCATCAAGAGGTTTACAGCCCATGGCACTGTAGCTAACCTCCCTGGACGTAGACGGAAGACCAAAATTAATGAAAAATTACAACAAAGGATTGTTTGAATGGTGAATAAAGAACACTGATTAACTTCCCAACAAATTCAAGCTGATCTGCAGACACAGGGTACAACAGTGTCAGCTCACACTATCTGTCGCCATATGAATGAAAAGGGATGCTATGGTAGGAGACCCAGAGGACACAAAGGCATAAAAAAAGCAAGACTGGAGTTTATCAAAACCTATGTGAGAAAACCACAATCCTTCTGGGAGAATGTACTTTGAACAGATGAGACAAAAGTAGAGCTTTTTGATAAAGGACATCATGCCACTGTTTACAGAAAAAGAAATGAGGTCTTTAAAGAAAAGAACACAGTCCCTACAGTCAAACACGGTGGAGGTTCAAAGATGTTTGGGGGTTGCCTTGCTGCTTCTCGCACTGGATGCCTTGACTGTGTGAACAGTATCATAAAATCTGATGATTGCCAAACAATTTTGGGGCGCAGCACAGTAGCCAGTGTCAGAAAGCTGCGTCTCCACCAGAGGTCATAGGTCTTCCAGCAGGACAATGAACCGAAACACACTTCAAAATACACTCAGAAATGGTTACAAACAAAGAGCTGAAGAGTTCTGAAATGGCCAGCAATGAATCCAGAACTGAATCCCATAGAACACCTGTGGAGAGATCTCAAAACAGCAGTTGGGAGAAGGCATCCTTCAAATCTGAGTGACCTGGAGCAGTTTGCAAAAGAAGAGTGGTTCAAAATTCCAGTATAGAGGTGTTAGAAACTAATTCATGGTTACAACTGATTTCAATTATTTTTTCCCAATAGGGGTTTTACCAAATATTAAGTTAAGGGTGCCAATAATTTTGTCCAGGGCATTGTTTGGGTTATGTGTGTATTAGATTTGACCTTTTTTCTTTGTTGTTGTTCCAATGCAAACTGTGGGATATTCTGTGCGCAGTTGGGTGGTTGGAACACAGCTGGCCTAATTCTTCGGTAAGAAAGAACTGCAGCTACTCCAGAGTGAACATGTCCAATCTCAACGTTTATTTGTTTGTGTGGATATGCACAAAATGTGGTTTTTGTCAGAGAACAAATTAAAGATGATAAGTATACATGCGATATTATAAAACAACAAAGATACAAATAAAACTATACAATCTATATAAACTGTATAATTGTCTGACGCAATATTGGACTAAACTAAACAAGAGCTTATTTTCACATATGAGCACTAAACGCAGCTTTATTAAACAGACCAAGCTGCTGCTGCAAGTAATAGCAAATTACACTATGTATGCGCGCTGTTCTAGCGCACCTGTGTGCTCGTTCTAATAGTTAATATGACGATAAGAGCCTAAAAAAATATTTACATCAACACATAACAAGCAACTCTCTTATACACTCTTATACAAATGAATATACATCTCCGACTACAAACAACCGGATGATTCGTCAAGTACGTGAGCATTACGGCTACTGTATTGTTACTGACGCGATATTGTTGTGGTATTGTTACTTACGTAGTTATTAAGCAATACCACACAAGGAAAGCACAGACAAAGCCAGGAAAACTCTGTATCACTCTGCTATGCTGGATGCTGCCGAACTGAAACTTTTTGCGCACACTCTGGACAAGTCTGAACAAGTTCAGGGAATTTTGCACACAAACAAAAAAATAAACATGTGAGTACCAAAACATTTGCAACTGCAACAAGTTTTTAAGAGAAGGGTTGCGTTTTCTGACAGAATTGCAAGGGTGCCGATATTTTTGACCATGACTGTATATGGACATCGGATATATGTACATATATTACATTTGGGCATGGGCAGCGTGTGCTCGTCTGATTCAGCGGAGAACGTGAGAGAACAGCAGCTCTCCTGCAGCTCTTCTGCCAGATCAAGCTGTAAACCCCGGTAGTGCAGCATCTGCTGTGCCTCTGCATATGCGGGACTCAACCCGCGAGAACCAGCTGCCTGGCTTCCATCTGAATTAAAGAGAGTGAGGTGGGAGCGGAGCAATTCACACGAAGAGCAGTCAGCTCTCTCAGGAGCTGATCTTGCATACTCCGCTCTCACACATATCCTGATACACTTAAAAACAATTTTTTCCTCTCTTTTTTGCTTTCTTTTCTCTAAAATGCATGCATTCCCAAGCAAATTATTGGTAAATGCAAATAAACTAAGATCTAAAGCAGTATTAAGTTGCAATACAAAAGCATGCATTTCACATTGTCGCATATGAAAACTATTACTGCATTTCTTTATAAACATACAAAATATAGCAATATACAATATCAATGAACAGTAATCAAACTTTATTTACATACAGTGTCTGATTAAATGCTGTTAATGAGCAGAAATGACAAAAAAATAAATGTAATATTTACAACATTATAACCTGTAATCCACAGCCTTAAGTAAAGTCCTCAGTGCCTCTAGAACGCAAGCTTTATGTTGCATCAAAAAGATCCAAAAGCGTTTTAAAATAACTCAATTTCAACAAACTAAATGAAAACTACAAGATAAACAAACTAAAATATAATCCTGTGCCTCTTCTCTTCCTGCAAGAGCATATGCAAACAAAGTTCACTTCTCCACTCCTGTTGTGGATTGCGCTGTTGTTATGGTCATTCTGCATTAAGTGACATTTCAGGACTGCATCAAAGACACAGCTCCGATGTTAAGGACTGTTTGGATTACCAATAATGTTGATTGTAAATGTAAAAAAGTTTTAAATTGAATGTTAATAATGCTGTTTTTTACACAGACCAATAGTTTCAGACCTAAATTCATTTAGTGTTGCCTACATCTGTTTGTTTTGAGATGGCACATGTGGACTTCACCAAATACCATGGTTTCAGCTAATAGTCTTCTTTACTGTTCTACTAAATACAGGCACCTACACCTTGGATGGCCTAAGGGAGAGTAAATGAATAGCATATTTTGTAAATTAATATATTTTTGTTGAAACTAACCCTATAAGAACTAAGAAGCATGCTTTCATCAGACTATAGGAATTAACTCCCTATAGTGCTATAGAGTGCTAGTCACGAGTATTGTTTGGAGCTCTATTTGTGTGATATTCATAAATGACTGTTAATGGATTTTCTTTCTATTAACAGTTTTTTAAAATCCATTTCAGTTTGGATTCTGCCTAATTTGTCAGATAACTATGTAGATAGTGAGGTGGCACACAAGGGTTTAAAACACATCCTCTGTTATGACATAACATATCCTTTTAACTATACACTAGTAAGCTCTGACAGTCTGCTTCTAAGTGGTTGCCTGTCTAGAGTGGTTTCTTGCATCTGCCCAAGATAGCTAGGCAGACTCAACACATTCTGCGACCCCAATAGAATAAAGCCTTATAGACAACAGGCTGTGTTGCTGGAGTCTGCTTCTGGAGTTCTCGCAATTATACACAATCATGCAAAACAAAACAGCAAACGTTTAAGCTTAAGATGTCAAAGGTCAAAATTCAGCAACACTACAAATCAGCATTAAAAGAAAGAATTACAAATATAGAAACAGAAGACAAACTAGTAAAGATGGATCTTTCTAGAGAAAGGCTTACGAATTAATCAGTCCAGTCAGCAGTAATATAATGACTGTGTGGTTAGATGGTTCTCAATGATTATACATTGCTCTATGGCTGAAACTACCCTTTTTTCTTTGTCAAAACAAATCACTACTGGCTCCAGTGGGAAAACTACAGAAATTCAATGGAAATTGTTAAAACTTTGCAGAACCAGTCCTTCACTATGGCTCCTTTGGATGTACTGCTACTGAGCAACCCTTTCATCTTCACTTTTTTAAAACACCTCTGTGAAATCACAGGAAAACAAGTCCAGTTGATATGGTTTTCCTTCACATTGAGCATATTTGACTGTTTTTTGTTACCATGGATGCTGGGGATCCAATCAACAATCTAAAGAAATAAGCATCAATAGTTTAAGGCCAAACAAAGTGAGATTCACTGAGCTGCGACACAGTAGACATCTAGCTCAGTAGTGCTGCTGCTATGGACAAACTGCATCAACACTCTAGTATTTATTAAGGGCATTTCCCCACCCCTAAAGAGACTAATAACTTTAGGAGTTTGGCCAAAGCCACTGTCTCCAGCTTAATCCTCTGGGCACAGCATACACTACATACACCATACCCAGAAAAATATACACCACACTCACTCTCCTCATTTGTGTATTCTCTTCCTGAACTTTCCTTCAGCTGAGCTGTGATACAAGAGGCAAGTGGCTTGGCACAAGTCATGGTGCTGCCATGAGACTCATAGAACACATACAATACCAGTGACATTTTAATCAAACACCCAATAGGGAGCACAACCCCTCTTACATTCACACACACATCTTGACACCTTATCTTTACAGCCATCAATTCATCAGTGTCACCTACAGCTGCATTCATTTTCTGTCAGTGAAAAAAGTCCCTCATCTTTCAGCCATGTCTTTATTTATTTGTTTAATTAAAACAAAACCGTGGTTCTGTGACACTGAATTCAAGTTTACACACACACGCAAACTCAATTTAACATGTAAACTTATTTAATCTAAACTTGCTTGTAAAACACTTAATCTATGATTAAAGCCATTTCGATCATCTCTGTTTAACACTTTAAAGGTAAAGCAGAGCTAAATTCTAACTAAATTTGGTTTAATTGTAGTATTCAATGAGTGTTTCATTATTGTCTCTACCTCTCAAAGTCTGATTTTGCATAAAATGTTTTACAAAACTTTAAACCACAAGTAGGGGTGTGATACTGACCAAAATGGTATCCCAATATTTTCTAGAATTTTGCAGATAATGATAATCTGATGTTTTGCATTCTTCCTTCCAAAACGTAATAATGTAAAGTTGTACTAGTTCCCTCTTACAACTTAAAAATATTGTTTATATTATTCCTGGAAACAACAGAGTGAAGGAAAAGAGGTCTTTTACAAAACACTGCTTAGCTGTGCAATGAACTGTGCAG
Organism: Botia kubotai; assembly: GCA_036877585.1. Taxonomy (NCBI): domain Eukaryota; kingdom Metazoa; phylum Chordata; class Actinopteri; order Cypriniformes; family Botiidae; genus Botia; species Botia kubotai. Next base: position 17,416 of record JAZGTI010003468.1, read on the forward strand.
CATACAAAGAAAAGACAAAAATATGACATAGTAATATGATTCACCAAATGCAAATTTATGTCAAACTCAGCACAAGGACTAAAGATCGGCTTCACAGCTTAGCGTAAATAAAGCTAGTTATTCTATCTATGATTTATGTCATTTGTGGACACTGAATGTTGTTTTTGACCAACTTGATAATGATTTCATGTATCATTAAAAAACACAATATAAAATATAAAATATTATAACAGTATATATCGCACACTCCTAACCTGAAGTTTTGAGGTTTATGTAGATTGATGTTATGTAGACCTTACACATAAACTCAACAATCAAACTCACATTTTTAATACTAATCTCATGTAAACTCATGTAAAATTACATTCATCTTTCAAGGTAAGTGCTATTAAAAACTAAAGCTCTACACCACCGCTCTTCTCAATAACCACTTAAACACCCATTAGTGTGTGCAGTGATCCAGACTGCGTCAAACTTTTTCTTGCCAATGCAACTTGTTTGTATTGGGGGCGCACCAGTGCAACTGCTAAATTGACCAACGTAATTCATATTTTATTGTGCAGAAATGTTCTATTGTGAAAGTAAGTAGGCACAGATACGGCGCACAGTCAGGAATAGACATATTATTTAGAATAGACATATTCTCTTTATAGAAGACATATTATATTTTTACAACCTATATTTAATTCTTTATAGAATAGACATGCCTTTATAGAAAGCATTTACAGAACATGACTTTATAGAATGCCTTTACTTTCCTTGTACAGCTCTGCATGCAACAAAATTAGCAGTGCTGCTTTTGCCGATCTCAATAAAATTTGCAGGTGTGGTGGTATGATGTGATATGAGTAGCACAGCAGGATTTTGAGCAGCACTCAGTCAGAGCTAAATGTTTTCAGACGGTGAACGACAATAACAGTTTGTGTAAACTCTAAGGAAACAATGTGTTCGATTTTAAGTTTTATTTCGTCCAGAGTGTGAACTCCTCCACTCCTCTCTCTATGCCTTCCCACTATTCCCTCATTGTATCAGGTACCTGTAACATGAGGCGCATTTAGTAATTCTGATGAAGCAGTCAAGTGAAGCCTAAATCTTATATTTACTTATTATATCATATTTACTTATCATATTTACACAAAATTTACACAAGTTTGTATACAATAAGTCAAAGATGCTAAGAGCATGGCAAAGATGTTGAAAGAGATGTTTGTTATGTATAAAAAAGAAATTATCAGTATTCATTTGTAATTGATTTATTAATTCATTAGTATGGAGCGTTATTGAGGACAAACACATCCCATAGTATATTCCCACCCCTGACACTGATTGACAAGTTTGTGTGCAAGGCATCGTAAACACAAATGCAAGGAAAATGCGACTCAGTATGCAACGCATATATCGAACAAATCAAACTTTCTGTCCACTTTCTATCCACCCTAAACCTAACCCTCAATGAAAACTCTTCGCAGTTTTTAATTAAAATAAAAACACCAGAGAAAGCAATCTGGACGATTGACCAATATGAGGCAGATAAATACAGTAGATGTTAATGAATAAACATCAATTAATTTAAACATATTATTATTACTTAACATAGTCAGAGATTCTATTAATATGGGGACATTTACATTTATGCATTTGGCAGACGCTTTTATCCAAAGCAACTTACAGTACATGTGTTCCCTGGGAATCAAAATCACAGCCTTTTCACTGCTAATGCAATGCTCTAAACAACTGAGTTACAGAAACAACCTGTAGCTTAACCTGGGGAGATAGCAAACTCAGCTAATCTTCCAATAAAGAAATCATAATGGTCAACTGTGATCAGGGGAGGGACATTAGCCAATCAGTAATGACAATGACTTCAGTGGTGGGCATTCAGAATTTTACAGCAGTCAATTACAGTTTACGTTGCATAGTTTATTCCCACAATAAACCTTTATCACACTTTCTATTTCTGGTAAGTGAAGCAGTGCATCACCACTTCCGGTACTATCGCAACGCATATTAAACAAATGGCTGAATCCTCTCGCCGATGTTATTGCAGCTTACCCGGCTCCTTTAATTCTAAACGTCGCCCTTATCTCAGTTTTTGCGATTTTCAGACATAAAAAGAACTGAGAAAAGCATGGATGAGAAAAATTTAAAATTATACAAAGGAATATGTTTGTGTGCAGTATGAATTTTGAAACGGACAATGTCTATTTCCTACAAAGTGACCATTTATGAAGATTTTTAAGCTATGTCTGAAACTAAAATGGAGAACTTCTGAAACACTGCAATAAATGTTTGTCCAAATAGGAGAGGAGAGCACGAAATTGTCAGGGACACACCCACACCGCCAGTTCTGATCACTCACACCTGCCGCTGCCAATCAACAAGCATTCTAAGTCAAACTCACTCCTCACACCCTTTGTCTGGTCTTACAGCTCAACCTTGTGACTTACCCGACTCCTGTTTAATGTTTACTCACCTGAAGTTTCTTCAGCCATCTCTCTATCAATCTCCAGTGTCCCTGCAATTCCAAATCCCTTCTAGATTCCAGATCCTTGAGGAACTTCATTTCCCAAGCGCTCCTAAACCGCCTGCAGTTACCCCAAAAAAACATTCCCATATCCTAAATTTTAAAACTATTCAAGGAAAACCGCTAGGGTATGGGAAAATTTGGTTCCAGTCTTCCCCGGTAATTCTACGAGTGGGATGCTTCCATTGAGAAAACATCTTTCTGGTACTGCAGGGCTCCACAGTCAACATAATTCTGGGACACCCATGGCTTGCTGAACATTCCCCAGAGATCCAAAAGGAGATCAGCCAGATCACCTGACAGAGTAAGTTTTTCCTGCATAACTGTCTATCAGAAATCCTGATCCCTTGTGCCTGTCCCCAAACATTTCAGCTCTGTTCTAATAATATACAGAGTCTAAAATGCCAAGAAATCCCCCTAAACTACTGGGCATTTCAGGATGTGTTCAGTATGAAGGCTCGACTTTCCCCGCATCAGCCATGGGACTGCACCATCGACCAAACTCCAAATAGGTCAAACTCCCGATAGGTAGAGTATACCCTCTGTCCATCCTGGAATGCAAGGCCAAGAAGGAGTTTATAAAGGAGGCTCTTAACCAACAGTTCATCTGTCCAACCACCTCTCCTACTGTCTCAAGCTTTTTTCATAGGTAAGAAGGATGGAGCCTTGAGTCCCTGCATCGATTACTGCACCCTCAATTCCCAAACAGTTAGGTTCCAATATCCACTTTCCCTAGTCCTGGCAGTCTTCATGGAACTCTGTAGAGCTTGCATATTCACCAAGGTGGACCTGCGAAGCGCTTACAACCTCGTTTGCATCCGGGAGGGCGTGTTTTGCAAAACCACCATCCAGTTCCTTGGATACATCATCAGTCCTGAAGGTATACAGATGGAGCAGAGAAAGGTGCATGCAATCCAGGACTGGCCCAGACCTCTAACTGTTAGGGAACTCCAATGTTTTCTAGGATTTTGTCATTTCTACCACCGGTTTATCAAGGACTTCAGTCACCTTTAGCCCTGGAGGAATGGCGTCACTGGCTGGAGGGAGCTCAACATCCCTTCACAGACATAACCGACCACAAGAACCTTAAGTACATTACTCTCTCACCTCCTCCCAATATCATTACTGGTTGCCCCGTATGGCCCGTGATGACCCCCAGTACTTAAAGCTGTTCAGTCGGTGCCATCTTAAAAAACCCTCGCCAGCTTTCCATCAGTAAACTTGTCCCTTTTCCTGTACAACACAGACCATGGTCCCACATCGGAGTTGATTTCATCACAGATCTCCCCAACTCCGATTCTCACACTTGCATACTAGTGGTGGTAGTTCAATTCTCCAAGGCTTGAAAGCTCATACCTCTCAAAGAAACTGCAGAATTACTGTTCCAGCATGTATTCTGTAACTTTTCTTTCTTCAAACTACTAGGAGTCTCAGTCAGTTTATCATCAGGATACCATCCCCAAACTAATGGCCAGACTGAGCACAAGATCCAAGAAATCGGGAAAAACCTGCGGTCACACTGCCACGATAACTGCATTCCAGTGCATACTCGGTTTCCAACCTCCCCTATTCCCATGGACGGACAAACCATCAGAGGTTCCAGCTGTAGGAGCTGCCCATTGAGGAAAGGGGTACTGTCAAGGACACACCCACGCCACCAGCCACAGACACACCCACACCGCCAGCGACGCTGACACACTCCCAACACCTGAGTACTGATCACCCACACCTGCCGTTGCCAATCAACAAGCATAGTCAAGCTCACTCCTCACACCCTTTGTCTGGTCTCACAGCTCAACCTTGTGACTTACCCGACTCCTATTATATTTACTCACCTGAAGTTTCTCTCTATCTATCTCCATTGTCCCTGTAATTCCAAATCCAATGTAAACCTGCAAGACAAAGAGGACTAACTGTAAACTCAAGTTCACATAAACTCTGATCTGCTATGAGCATACCTACCTTTATCCAGCTGCCTTGTTTTTTTTGCCAATAAACCTGCTGTCATTGACACATACCTGCCTGTGCTTGTTTGTATGTATGCTAACAAAAATACCTCTAATGAATGTTGTTTGCAACAATGCTTGTTGTTCTTTCACACTGACACTTGCATTTATCAATACCTCTCGTTTACTATATCTGACACTGCATGCAATAGAAAGAGGGAGGTTGTCAAAGCCTATTGGCAACTGCTAACTTTAAAGTTATCCTGCTAAAAGTTAGTCTTGATTATGAACAATTAACAAGACATGAGTAGGCTTGCGTTCGCATTTATTATTTTGTAGACTGCAAAAACTGAATAGAAACGACTTACAGCAGGCATACAATTTATTTGCTCAAGTTATGCAAATTGATATTATTTGCTTTATTTAGGCTACGTCTGTGTTAAACAATTCATAGCAAAACATTTCTCTTTATAAAAAGCTGAAGCTTACATGTGTCACACTACAGAAGATAACAGAGCCCAAGGTAGTAAATTGTGTAATCTTTATTAATGGAGGCGAATTCAGACAGATGAATATTGATGGTAAACAGAACTGGAAACAGGAACAACAGGTGAGTATGAATCCAGAGATGAATGGACGGTAACTAGCAAAATGTAAACACAGTCTTATCTCTCTAGTAAAACCAGTGGCGCAGACGATGGAGAAACCAGGAAGACGGATAAAAAATCCGGCAGGTAAATAACCCAACAAGTAAATAACCCAACAAGTAAATAATCCAACAGGTAAATAAACAGGACATTAAGAAGTTAACATCAACAAGACCAGACAAAACTGGAGTGTCAGAGTGGTGCTTATATAGCTGTGCTTAAATAGCTGTGCAGGTGTGGATAATCAGTAGGCAGGTGAGAGGGAACGAGTGGGTGGAGTTGTGATGTTTGGTACGGGAGGAGTGGCTGACTCCGTGACAACATGATAACTAGTAACCAGAATACGTTGACACTGCAATCGATTTGACCAAACTAGAAGAATTGATACACTGCTTTGACGAGCATAATCAGTTGCGCTGTCATAAAGGTCTATACAAGATTAAATTTTAATCTGCTCAATCTGCTCATCTGTGATATTAGTCTCTAAAAATGTGATTGTAATGTAATTGTTAAAATCTATAAGCCAGCGAAAAACATTTTTCTATTTTTTTAAATTATTTTTTTATCTTTATTCATTAAAATGCATTATATCATCATTAGACATACATAGCCGTCGTAAAAGTCATTACAATGCAAGTAATTTAAGAAACCTGAAATCCAAATGTCAATATTTCTTTAGACAATATTCAACATCCCATTATATTACATCTGTAATGAAGATTCAGAGGCATTGGGATCCATGTGCAGCGCTTTAATAATATTTGTGGTCAAACAGGCAGAAGTCGGCAACAGGTAACCAATAGTCTCAGAGGCAAGGCAAAAACAGTATTAAAATCAGGCAAGGGTCGAGGCAGGAAACAGGCGAGAAACGGTACACTATCCAAATCAAACACAGAACAGCAAATAGGGATAAACTCTCAGAAATGAATGGTAGTAATGTCAGTACTCAGGTAACGGGTCCCTCTCTTGGGTCCCCCCTCTGGAAACATGGGGGCGGTCTTTCTGGGTGCACTCTATGAAACTCTTCAATCAGAGTGGGATCCCGGATGTCACTTGCATTAATCCACGAGTGCTCCTCCGGACCTTACCCCTCCCAGTTCACCAGATACTGGATGGTACCACCCCGGCACCTCGAATCGAGTAGGTCATGGACCCGATAGGCCTCCTCGCCACAATTTGGGGGGG
>JAZGTI010003469.1:0-23791 GCA_036877585.1 Botia kubotai
AATGTTGCGCACCTGTTTTCAATTTCCCCCTGTGTATTTAATGCCCTCGTGTTTGCTGTCTTGTGCCGGTTCGTGTTGTTACATTTGGATGTTGTCCAATTCGGATGTTGTTACATTTGCGTGTTGTTTCCATGCCTGTTGCTGTTCGCTCTGTTAAAACCTTGTTCAATAGTTTTTGCTCTGTTCGTGTGTGCTCGTTTGAGCTTCCGTCTTGTTGCGTGTTTCGTTGCTTAAGTGTAGTCTCAGCTCGTCCCGTCTAGTCGTGCCTTGTTTATTGTTTAGCGTTCTGTTTAGGTTTTTGATTTATGTTGATTATTATTCTAGTTAGTTCTATGTTTTAAAAAGTGAATTATCCTGTTCTGTTTTTATTTTCGTGTTTTGATTTGTTTAATAAAACTTTATTTTTATACTGCTGTCTGCAACTGGGTTCTTCCTCTTTACACAAAACCTGACAGTTACTAATTGCAGCCATAATATCACACTGTTGTGACTAAGCAGGGAACAAAATAAAGCTAAAAGTTGTAATGTATATAACGGTAGATTTACTAAAGAAGTCTTTACTAAATCCTGATGATCTGTCTCAGGGTCATTTTATCCAGTCCCCCACCATCTGGTCGCAGAGTTTGGATCCAGCTGACTACAGGGTCTAGGGGAATGAAAGACAGACAGATTTAGTGTGGAGACAGTACATCTGTTCTTGTGGGAAATGTTCCCGGTTCCGGTTTACCTAATTAATGCAGCCTAATAATCCCTTAGGGGATTTGAGTAATAAATCCATATGTCTATGTGTAGGCAAGATTAAAGAGGTGGGTCTTTAGTCTAGATTTAAATTAACAGAGTGTATTTGCCTCCCGGACAACACTGGGAAGACAATTACAAAGTTTGGGTGCCAAATACGAGAAGGATCTACCACCAGCACTTTTTGGTCACCAGTTTATATGGTCAAACTTGTTTATTCTCGTGAGAACTCTGTTTTTGAATTAATCTTGCAGGGCAGCCACCAAGTAGGGCATTGCAATAATCAAGTCTTGATGTCATGAATGCATGAATTAAATTTCAGTGTCTGGCTTCGAGAGCATGTGTCGTAGTTTTGATATATTTTTAAGTTAAAAAAATAAAGTTTTACAAATATTGGAAATGTGGTTTTCAAAGGACAAATTGCTATCAGAAATTAGACTCTTTTTTGATTCTTGGCTAATGAAGCAGGTTTTATAGCGCATCCATCCAGAGTAAGGCAGTGTTCTATGTTGCTCCGTGTGGAGGGTTTTTGTCCAATAAGTTAAACTTCTTTTTGGTCTGAATTTAATATAGAAAGTTGAATTTGACACCCCTGATTTAAACCATGCCAGTGCAGTTCCATTTATGCCAACAGAATTGGCCTGAATCCTGATTAGAAATTCTCGCAGATACCATTTCTTTCCAGGAATGTGATTATTTTTGACAGTTCATCCCTCTCTATAGTAGAGAATAGAGAGTTGCTCCTTGGGCAAGTTATGATCCACCATCTGATTTGTTTGTGTTGAAGGCAGTTGCATGTTTATGATTTTTTCTCTGGCAGTATCCATTTTGTGTCAGGACGCCGGTCTGATCAATCGTGTTTGTATTGCTTTCTGTCGGAGCATGCGGTTGTTTGACAGCTCGCCACATGCTCTGGTGTCCACGTCACCCCTCCCCTCTCATTTTTCCCCAGCTGTGTCTTTTCATTCATCATCACGCTCACCTGTTATCGCTCATTTTCTTCCCTTTATATTTCCCTTGTGTGCTTCAGTCTTCGTCAGACCATCGAGTTCTAAACCATTTCCTGACCAGTTAAAGCTCTTGTCTTTGATTTAATTCTAAGTCTATTCTTAGCTAGCGCAGCTTAGCATAGCATAGCTTGTTTTTTTTGTCTTAGTCTTAGTCATAGTCTAGTCACACCAGCCGTCTTGGTTTTTCCCATTGGGATTCAGTGATTATTCAGTCTGGTGGTTAGTTTAGTGTCTGTTGTCTTGTCTTGTCTTGTCCCAGCTCCAGCTCGTCTTGCTGTTTGTCTTGTGTTTGTGTTTCCCCAGTTGCTCCGCTCATCTGTTCCGGTCCTCCCTGCGGCTGTCCTCTGTCCTGAGGTCGTTGTCGTTGTCCGCCCTCCTTAACTCTCCAGCCTGCCTCCGGGTTTCTGGTCTCCGCATCGTGACCGTATCAGTCCATTCTCCCGCTCTGCCTTGTCCCCCTCCCGGGGTCCTGTCTCTGCCGTCACCTCAATAACCCAGTCATCCGCACTCACCTGCTGCTCACCTGCTCTGTGGTTGTGCTCCGCTGTTGCTCCACAGACTCCTGCTGCTCGCCAGACCTGTCTCCAGGGCCCACACCACTCACAGCCAAGACCAGTGGTAAGCCGCCTACGTCTGCTGTCCTCTTCGTCGCTTGCAGCCCATAGTCATCACCACATCTGCTTCAGCTGGCTTGCAGTCCCCACAGCCATCAAGGTTACCCAAGTCTTCCTGCTGTCTGCGACTCCTGCCAACTGGCTTGGTTCCCTCATCTCATCTACCGGGTCGGCTACTTACCTGTGATCTTCCACCTACTGTCTGTTCCTGGCCACAGCACGACCCAGAGTTCCTCACCAACCTGACCTGTTCATATACTGTTGCATTTCTAAGTCAGAACTTTAAATAAACCACCTCTCACTTGCATCTGGGTTCTCTGTCTCCTCTCTGTGCTTGACATTTTGTTATTAAAGAAATTCATAAAATCATCGCTATTATGATACTGACAACTGTCAGAAATAGATGGCGCTTTATCTTTGGTTAATTTAGCCACTGTGTCAAATAGATATCTAGGGTTGTGTTTATTTTCTTCTAAAAGTTTTGAAAAGTAGGCAGTTTTGGAGCTTTTTAAGGCCTTTCTATAATTTGAAACATTCTCCTTCCATGCTATCCGAAATACCTCCAGTTTTGTTTGCTTCCAGTTATGTTCCATTTTCCAGGCTGCTCTTTTCCGAGCATGGGCATGCTCGTTTTACCACAGCGTTCGACTGCTGTCCCCTTTTTAACCGTAAAGGGGCTATGAAGCTATGAGCTAAGTGGGAGCTAAGAACTATGTCTAAGGTGTTCAAAACCAGGGAGTTAACATTTTCTGTTGCTGAAGATTTTTGATGTAAGGATCTTTAGTGATACAATTTATTGTTCAACTGTATTTATAGCAAGTAGCTGATTTTGCAGCCATAGGTAAATGCATTTTACAAGACACCAGATAATGATCTGAAATGTCTTCGCTCTGATGCAGAATATTGATGTCATCAACATTTACACCATAAGACAGGATTAAATCTAAGGTATGATTACAGCGATGAGTTGGTCCTGACACGTGTTGTGAGACACCAAGAGTTCAAAATGTCTTTAAAAGCCAAACCCAATGCGTGCTTTTCATTATCAACATGGATGTTAAAATCACCAACAATTAAGACTTCATTGGTGGCCAGTACTACTTCTGATAAAAAGTCGGCAAATTCCTTGATAGCCAGGTATTTCCAGTAGCCAGTAGAAATGACAAAGTCTGAAATTTACCCCAGATGAAGTTATATTGAGCACCATTATTTCAAAAGAGTTGTAACTAAAGTCAGATCTTTGGGTAGCTGTAAATGTATTCCTATAAAGTGCAACACCTCCCCCTTTGCCTTTTGGATAAGGCTCATGGTTATAGCAGTAATATTGAGGGAATGACTCATTTAATGTAATGTAATCGTCCCATTTTAGCCATGTTTCTGTCAAGCAGAGAACATCTAGGTTATGATCTGTGATCATATAATTAACAAAAAGTGCTTTTGCACCCTCTTAAGCACCGTAATGAAGGGTCAACGGAGTTAGTATCCATTTGCAGTATTTAATGAGGTAATCACAAAAGCAGGGTTAAACACAGCAAACAGTAACAGCGTAGACAATGCAGAGAGTAATCGATAGAACAGACAATGGTCGGGGCGGCGGCAAGCAATCATAAACAATAAACAATCCAAGGTCGGGGCAGGCAGAGAACAATCAAAGACGATAAACAATCCAAAAAACAAGAAGGGCAGCAAGCAATAACAATAACGGGAACAGACCAAGATCATACACAAAAATCAATCCAAAGATAATAATGAAAAACGCTTGTTAATGATGCAGGGCAATCAAGACTTCGCACAGTTCTGAAATTGAGTCCAGTTCATATAGGATGTGGTTGATGAGGCTCAGGTGGAAAACAGGAAACAATCAGGAACTGGGTGTGATGCGTTGTGGGAAATAGTGCATGTGATGCGTTGTGGGAAGTAGTTCGCGGATCCGGTTAATACTCCAGAGACGGCTCCCTCTGGTGGCGTGGCGGAGGCGGTACTGGAGCCTCCTCCATGACAAGCACCATCTCATTGTAGCAAAGCCATAGTGTTCAGGACAGCACCAGCCTGACCCACTGCCTAAAATGCCTTCCCCACCAACAAGGATGTTACTTTGCACAGCTTGGTGGGGAGGGTTGGTCTCTTTAAGGATGATGACCTGCCAGGGGAAAGATAGCTAGCCAGCGTCCCTTCCACCATCCCTTCCGACATTGAGGGAGATTCATGCTAACATGCTAATTCATGCTAACATGCTAATTCAAAGAATCTTTTTTCTTTTTCTTTCTTTCTTTCTCTCTGAAGACAAATAAATCTGGGGATTTTTTTATAGCTTCCACAGGTGCCCATTCTGACGATGTCACCATCAAAAGTTGTTTAAGCTGAATTGTCGCCGTGTTTGACACGTTTCACAACTGGTCTGAACTGGTCTGGTCTGTGTGATCTAACTGAGTTAAATCACACAGATACACACTGTAAAAAGTAATCATTGACCCTTCCTAAGAAAAGCTAGTAAATTCAACTGATTTTGGCAAATGTGTTGATTTTAGATTTCAAACTTAATTAGATTGTGTTCTTTTAACTTTTGGGTTGATACAGTTGTTAAACTAAATAACTTTAGTACACTTTACTAAGTGTTTCTGAAACAGAAAATATGTGCATTATGTGCAAAATATGTGCATTATTGAGCTTTATTGAGTATTTGACTGTACTTAAGAGAGTTAAAGAGAAGTGAAACAGCTGTTTTACTGATGACATTAGGCAGAATAAAACTATGACATGGTGATGTGACAAATATGCAAATTAACATGTGACGTCATCTGGCGATATTTAGCGACTTTCCAAGCATACTTTAGCTACTTTCCATTTAAAATGGCAACACTGGACTGAAGGCACTTCAGAGCATGTAGGATTTTTGTCAGTTTAACAGGGCAATTAGTAATTTTCTTACAATTTAAATTCTTCTCATTTGAATTCTTCTCATTAAATTCTTCTCATAAATTCCTTTCTTGTTGTATGTCTAATTTATTTTATTTGAAAGCAATTTAAATTTTGAAACATGCAGATTGAACTTACATTTAGCTTTGATAAAATGTTTGCAAGCTTTCATTGGCATATTTTAGCTCTGTAGTTTACTTTCAATGTCATTAAACCTTCAATGTCATTGAAGATTTAAAACACGCTGTGTGTATGCACCATACTTTGCCTGCGTGACCTGTCTGTGATATTTTGTTTGTCAATCTCATTTTTAATGTGCTTGTTTTGGAGGAAAAACATTAATGCAGTGGAAGTGGAAGTTCTGCTTATTTTTATGTGAAAAAGACTTACTACTGATTGACTTACTACTGATTGACTAAACTACTGATTTAAACATGACAGTTACATTAGAAGCACCCCAAATCCCTGTTCTTACACAGCTTTTTGCTTATGCTCATTCAAGTCATTTACATTTATGCATTTGGCAGACGCTTTTATCCAAAGCAACTTACAGTTCATTCAAGTTATACATTTTGTCAGTGCATGTGCTCCTTGGCAATCGAACCCACGATTTTTGCATTGCTAGCACAATGCTCTACCAACTGAGCTACAGGAACAGTACATTTAATTCACTTTAGGTACACTAAGCAAAAAAAAAAATTCACATCAAGTTCATGGTACCCCACCAGTAAATGTGATGATGTCCCTTTTATATTTTACTGCTTTGCAATTTTGAAGAACCCTTCACAGCACCTCAAACAACATAAAATGGTTCAATGACCATATAAAGAGAGCAATGACTGAACAAAATTTAATGCCCATAAATACAGAGAGCATAGAATGCCTAACCTACTAGACTATTAAAAGTCAGGTAAGTATTTTTTTCTTTTTTTACTTCATAATTTTTCCACTTCGTAAGCTTTGTTTAACTGATAGTTTTCACATTTTAGTTGTAATTTCTTAATGTTGGTTTCTTACACTATTTTAGGTTTTTGCAGAGTTTTGTCGTGTATCAGGTAAAAACCTGTAATCTGAATTATTTTAAGGACTGCATAGATTTATTCAGTGCTTTCTCAAAATTTTAAAGGCCAAAGGGGAAGACATTGGCTCTAAACTGTGAACAATCCTTGAACAGACTGGCACTAATGTAAGATTTTCACACAAAACAATTCACAAAAAACTTTTGTGTGTAAGTGCAGTTAATGTTTTGATAATATTTTTTATACAACAATCAGATATGAATACGAAATGGACAGCAGTTTTGTATGGTCTTCCACTACACCTGAGAGAAGGTCCCACAGATAGAGGACATGTTTTGTAAGTAGCTGTTTCTGTAATGTTTGGATTATTTAATGTGATGTGTTTAGATTTGGCAAAAACAGTAAGAAATGTGAGAGGTAGGATCTTCAGGGATAAAGGCTGTTACATAAGATGAGCCTATATTATTTAAAAATAATGAATATTTAATCTTGTATCTTAATGCCTCATGCTTCTCCAGAAAAAAAGTAGGAGCATATATAGCTTTTCAGACTTTTCATACTGATTTCAGGCTGCTGTTTTAGGGTTTTGTTCTCCTCTGCCAGCCACTGCAGTCAGGATGGGTGAAATGGCTTGACCTTGTTAAATGCTTCTTATGTTAGGACTGTAATGGTGATGATCTGTCCTGCATTTCCATTGGCATTTCGATGAAATTTACTCATGTTATCATGATGCATGGGTGATCATATAGACAACAAGAATGTTACAGTTGTACACAAAAGACTGGCACATTGACTTTTGTAAACTAAAACATTTGTAAACTAAATGTTTTGCATTGTTTTAAACTTTTATGTGCTTATCTTTACAGAAGGTTATATATGTGAATATGCCAAAATTCCCCTAGTTTGTAAACAAAGTTTGTTACAAAATTTGTAGACTTTTGTTCATTTTCCAATGAACAATGTTACACAAATACATAGTACATGCATGTTTGTGTTGACTGTATGGTCAACAATGTTACGTGGTAGACATTAAGTTAACATCTTCTTGATCTTTTAAGTTTTGAAAGTTTCGGCAAAATTGGCCAGATTTGGGTCGTGTCCAGCCAATTTTGTAATACTACATTGTTTTAATTACTTCATTTTAATCTAATCATTTAAATCTAAATGCATTGTATCTATAGTAATAACTTGTTTTTGTTATTAAACAAATAAATGTCCCAGTATTGTCCCAATAAACTGTTTACTGTCTTTTATGAACAATTTGACATGTAGAGTAACAGTTACTTGAGAAATGTAGGGCAATCAGTTTCCACATATCTTTCCAGTAATATGAACAAGAAGACTTGTTAAGATAACTTAAGATAAGTTCATTGTACTTCGCTTAATGTAAATGTCTTAATTAGATGTCTAAACCGAGTTAATAATACTATGATCATTTTATTTATCATTTAATATTTTTTGCTTAAACAAATACACAAGTACAATGGACTTAATTGTAATAAGTATAATTAACTCAAAACCTTTGAACTAATTTGCTTGATTATTTTGAGGCAATCAAATTCCATGCATTTTCTAAGTAGTCAACATTACTTTTTACAGTGTATGCGTTTTTAAGTAATATGAAAAGAACCATGCTCTCTACATCAATGACAGCAACCAAAAAAATCCAAATTACTAGTGTCCATACTATCAATAAATTGGCAAAAAGGCCATTAAAAGTCCTGTCCAAAACGTTATCTATAGTGTCAACCAACAGTCCAACCTTATTTTTCTGATGCATTTTTTATCTAAAAACATGCACTTGGTACAAAGACTGAGAATTCCAGTAACGTTGCTATTTATCTTGGTTAAAGAAGCATGGCATCACTTTTATCATGACCTGCTAGCTCAAACTTGCAAAAGCTGTATGCCAACCTCATGCTTCCTATTGTGTTCAGTAGCCACAGTACAAACTAGTCCATTTTAGCAAAGAAACTGGTCCCTTTTAGCTAAGAAACTAGTCATTTTACCTAAAGAGAAAGAGGGTTTGGGCAGGGGTTGGACTTGGCCTGGTTGTGAAAGAATGTGATGTATGCTGGGCCGGAAAACCACACATCTGCAACCTGACAGCTGGACTGTTTCACTGGCTGAAGAGGCAGACGAAGTGGAGCACAGTCCCACTGAGACGACCTAACTCAGACCCAAAGAGGAAAGATCCATTTGGGTTTCACTATAGCCCACAGCAGCCCAGCTTCACCCAGCCAAATACACACACATGCAGAATGTTTCATTGCCCCTCCGCACCCTTAACAAAGCCAGCCAAGTCTCTTAGACAGAACAAATACACACACACATAAACACACTTAACCCTCTTAAACCTTGTCTCCTGAGTCCCAGACATACAAGAACATACAGTGTGAAGAGAAACATGACTTTGTCAAAATTATATACTCATGAACATTTGAATACTTTTATAACAAAGATGGAGATTAATCCTAGATATAGAGACCATGAAGGTAACAAGGGATAACTGTGGTTGCGATTGAGCCATAGGGGACCGATTTATTAGGCATAATATCCTAGTTTGGGTTTGTTTCTGTAAGTTCTAATGGCAGGGGATGTTCAAATTTGTGTGGTGTTTCACACACACTGATGCAGGGAGAATTTTAACACATATTATTAGGAGTGCTTAGTACTCCAAATTAATGTGCAGGCCAGACACACAGAAAAAAGGCTTACTGAAGCAAAACCTTCCTCACACAGCCAGGGACTTGTAAAACACCTGCTAGACTGTGGCTCCACTTTCAGGCATACTGGGGTGAAAAATAGCATTCAAATTTTATAATTCCACTATTTCCCTGGAACAGGCAGAGAAATTATACATGCATTATAAATTAATTCATAGGGGCCTTTGTGGGAGTTTTGGACCTGCAAGCTAGAGTAAAGATACACTTGTACTTAGTGAAACAGACAAAGAATATCAACAGCTAGTACAGACGACATCCACCCTTGAAGCACTTAAAGGGAAGTGAGGCTTTACTTCATGGCACTGTGGATGTGCATGTTTGTTTTTTGCTACTGTGCTCAGTTTCTTCCCTCCCTCTCCTCTTAATACTTATAACAAGGGTTTAAACACAGTAGACACCTGATTCGCCCAGGCATGAGTCACCTATTATAGGCCCATTTAAGATGATGAGAGTGTCCATGTGCTTGAGGCCCAGAAAAATATAATTCTGAGCTCTGGCATTCAGAGGGAGAATGTCACTAGCCCATGAACCATAAAAAACAAACCCACTGCAGTTTAGCTCATTTTACTTTAAAGTGTCATTTTCTACAGGCAGCATCCCGAAAGGTTGTGTGGATTAAGTGTACTATTTGTGCCAGACACTTACTCAAGTTCTCTGGTTTCTGACAACTCAGAATAGAAGAATAGAACAAGTGGATTATGGAAAGACAGAAAGTCTCCCCAAATTGAAAAGGCATATTTTAATGAATCTATTCATAAAGGTTTAAAGGTTTAAAGTTTTAAAGTAAGTTTATTGGGCAAATATAGTTTCAGTCACTAGAATTGTTAATCTATATGCTTGCATATAGAGGCAAACAGGGCAAAGAATTCTTTCAAGCTAGAAACTGTGAGCTAGACACACTTAACAGCATCCATGAACAATCTGCCCCCGGAGTCTTCAAATTCTTTTTTTTCTTCAAGGTAGTTAAGCAAACAGGAATGAACCAGAGTAAGACGAGAGAGAGGAGAGAAGAGGTGGGAGTATAGCAGGCCATAATTCAAACAGGCAGCAGACAGGAAATGAGGGGATGCCTAGTTCCTGGGACGACGCTGCATTTAAATAGTACCAGTGCACAGTGGTATTGGTAGGGTAACACTAAGGTCACTGAAAGCATTGCTTCCTTCTTTGTAAAACAATGTCGTATTTGCTTTATGCTGTCTATGCTATCTTTGTTCCAATATCCCCTCGAAAACCTCATTTCAATAGCTCAGTTACAGGATAAATAATTCATGCAACAGTCTGCAAGATCCCTCCTGCTATTCTGTTCCAGATGCCAGTTTCACTGTTTCAATCTGAAGCCGTCTTTGTATATGAACATATTGCTTCATCTGTGGGGAGGAAGTCAGGAAATCATATGAATGGGAGATCAAACAGTGTTAGACTGGAACTTAGGCCTGATCTGGGTAGTTACTGTTCATTGAATCTCCTGACTTGCTTTTTTGACTGAAAGCAGAAACTCCTGACTGGCCGGACACATGGGCTCTGCTGCCCTTTGCATAAGATTGTCGGCTCTGGTAAAAAGTTGAGGAAGTACAGATGTCTGTCAGATTACCATCAGCCTAATCAATATGTTTTTGCAAAAGTGACAGACATCTTGGCTCGAATCTTGATGAAAACACTCTGTCATTTTACAGTTTGTCTGCCATATCCGGAGACAAAGTTCAGGATATTACATTTACGCATTTGGCAGACACTTTTATCCAAAGCGCCTTACATTGCATTATACTATACATTGATTTTGAGTATGCGCAATCCCTGGGATTGAACCAATGACCTTGGCATTGTTAACGCCATGCTCTAACCACTGAGCTACAGGAAAGCTATTACAACATGCTAATTACTGATCAGATCAAATCTCTAGGTAATACCAACAAGGCGTTGAATAACTGGTACTAGTTCTCTCTGAGCCGAGAGTGTGATACAATAGTTGTTTAATAGTTGTCAAAATGTGAAGAACACACACTGAGCATCAGTGCATCAACAGATTACGCAAAGTGTAAGTAATCAAGCAAGTAAGCTTCTTAAACAGCTAAAATGTGTTGTTCTGATACACTCTTTATTTCTATAACAAAGCTGTATAAAGGCACATTCTGGGTTATTTTCAACCTAATTTCTACATACCACATCTGTGGAATGCCCTTGATTACTACTGACAATAATTTCAGTTATATAATAATCTACAATAATTATACAATAATCTCATCGAACATCCATCTAAATACACTTGATATTACTTTAGAAATAGAAAGCAATACACCTACTAGTATCCCTTTAATAAAATAATATCCGGTAACACTTTAACACGTTAACTTTAAACATTTTACTAATTATAAGTAACTTTGCATTACATATTAATTTATTCTACTAACCTTTACTATAACTCTGACCTAAACCTAACCTAATAGTCTTCTTAGTGACAGAATTAACAATGTTAGTCCAGACTTTTGGTTGATATTCTATAAGATATATCTGCTCTCAAATATCAAGGATCAAGTGTCATGATACACCCACCGGCTAAACTAAGGTAATAACTAAATGATTTGATAAATTTGTCTATTTTTGGACAGTAACATTAAGTTTGAATTTCCAGTTTTTATCTGTAGAGGTTTAAAGTGCCGTATTTGCATTCAGCCCAGAACTTTGCATCTGTCTTTTATAAAGGACATCAAATAGAGACAGAACAGCTGGATTTGAACAGCACTTGTTTTTACACTTCCACTACACGTGCGGTTCACAGGCTTCAAAGAGCCACAGGAGCTGACCTCTGCTGAGAGCCATTCCACTATCAAATACATACACACATTTTACATTCATAAAGGACTGCACATTAAGAAGAACATGGACAGAGAAAAAACACTTCAGTTGGGATACTGCATGATGAATAACACCTGAGAAGTGAATTGGCATGGGAATTACATGTTTGGAATTGTAACAGAAGCCAAGTGGCCAATATACTTGTGCTATAAAACCATCCAGAGCTTGAAGCAAGCTGAACAAAGATGTTTTGAGTCAGGAGTGCTGGGCATTTGAAATGTTATCCCATTCCAGTGTTAGAACCAATATAAAACTACATTTAAAAAGGGTGTTTTAGTGGTGTAAATAAATACATGAAAAATTGAATGTTCTATGGAATGTTTACAATAGGGCAAAATATTTATATATTTCTATTGACCTGTTCACACTAGGAAAGAAGAGCGCAAACACTGCAGGGCTGATTCTCAGAAACACACGTAATAATTTAAATGTAATGATTTTATCTTAATTTTAAGTCACTTTGAATAAAATGTGTAAATATGTGTGATGCCAGAATTATATTTACTATAATTATATTACTGTGAAATATTTATTTAATCTGGAAGAAAAATATTTTAATGTAACCAGTATTCAAGACTGGATTGTTAATATTTTCATATACCTTTCATCTGCAAAGCCCACCACACACTACAAGATAATTAGGCTGACTATGGGCGGTTTCAACAATCCTAGATAAAGTCTTGATGGTTCTACAGATTATCGTATCAAGTGATTGAATCTGCTTGGAAGAATGTCAGGGCTGCACCAATCTCAACTTGTAAATATTCAATATGTTGAACAGAAAACCTGTTGTGTACACACTCTGTTGATTGTCACATGGAACTAAATGATATCCAGTTAGAAAGCGACCTAACAGAAAACATAAGAAAAACATTTGCAGTTATGGTGCAGCAGTTTTCTCTTGCTGGTTGTCCCCCATGTTTGTCTACTATAAAATTTTTACTAAATTTCCTGAACAAAACTTTTTAAAATCTTTTAGTGTGGGCCAGCCTTAATTTGTGTTATAATCTGTAACATTTATGCATTTACTAGATGCTTTTATCTCAAGCACACAATGCGTTTCATCTATATACGTTTTATGAGTTTGTGGTTTTCCTAAGAATTAAACCCATGGCCTCTGCATTGCTAGCATCATGCTTTACCAGTTGAGCTACAGGATAGGAAATTCATTGAAGTCCTTTTGGTCAAACCATGGTTGATTTGTTTGTTAGTATCATTATTTATATGATCATATTATTGGATATTATATGAGATCTGGCAAAACTGCCAGAAAAATTTCTTAATATTTACAACAAATTACCCCATAAGACAACTTTATGATGACTTCATTTCCACAAAGTGTTAATAAATGTATAGAGGATATGAAGTTATATAAGGTTGATCCCAGGTTTATATTGAGAAAGTTTTATTGACAGCTTTAAAGGGAGGAGAGGTTGTGAACAGCTTTGATCAGAACACAAATAAGCAGATGCAGGAAGACTCCAATGTCCCTGTGTCCCTCATCACATGAACATCCACCTGCTGACAGGACAGATAGCACTGAATTCAAAACAACAGCACCACTGCAAAGATGGGAGCTGTTAGACAGCCCACACAGGGGACAGTGTTTGTGAACTGCCTTTGTGTTTTCACAGGTAACTGGGAATCACAATGGCTATTTTATGATCTGATTATCAGACCCAGTATTGTCATGTAACAAAAATATAAGAAAGAATTGTTTTGATGTTAAAAATGTTATTAATTACCTGATAAAAGCATGGCGACCATATAGCAATAGTAAGTATACACTTAAGTATAGTAATACCAGTAAATATTGACCATGTGGGCACATTTTTTTCCATAATGAAACCATGAGGAAACAAGCTTATAAATCATACAGAATGATCAACAAATGATCAGGGAAACTGATTATGAAACATACTAAATGGAGTTTTAAAATGTAACAAAGCAGAAAGGTTTCTGTGAGGGTTGGGTTTAGGAGTAGGGGATAGAATATAGAGTTTGTACAGTACAGTTTTATGCAAAAGTTTTGACACCCCTGAAAAAGATCATAATTTCAATTTATAATCTGCTGGGTTTTCGAAGTAGCAACTTCATTTGGATACAGTTTATAGCTTATGGACACAGCAACATTTCAGTTCTGAAATGACATTTATTTAAATCAACAGATACAATGCAATGTAAATCATAAAAACAGACAGGTGCAAAAATTTGGGCACCCCAAAGAAATAATGACACCAATATTTAGCAGAGCCACCTTTTGCTGAAATAACCGCCTGTAGACGCTTCTTATATATTCCAGTGATAAGTCCTTGAATTCTGCCTGCAGGTATTTTGTACCATTCTTCTTTGCAAAATTTCTCCAGTTCAGTCAGGTTTGATGACTGGCGAGCATGGACAGACCTTTTCAAATCAATCCATAGATTTTCGATAATGTTCAAGTCTGCGGACTGGGATGGCCATTGTGTGTCTGTGCATGAATTCTCTGGTAGATTTGGAACAATGCTTTCGGTCATTGTCCTGTTGAAACAACCAACCCCAGCGTAACTTCAACTTCTTGACCGATTCTTGAACATTGTTCTTGAGAATCTGCTGATACTTGGTGGAATTCATGTGACCCTCAACTTTGACTAGATTTTGAGTACCTGTGCTTGCCACACAGCCCCACAACATGATGGACCCTCCACCAAATTTCACAGTAGGGAGCAGGTTATTCTCCTGGAACGCTGTGTTCTTTTTACACCATTACGCAAAGCGCCTCTGGTTGTGACCAAATAACTTAATCTTGGTTTCATCTGTCCAGAGGACATTACTGCAAAACAATCCTGGCATGTCCAGATCATGGCGATTGCGATTGCATACCTTAAATGACTCTGCTTGTTAGCAGTACGCAGAAAAAGCTTTTTCTGCATCACCCTTCCATTGAGCCCTTCCTTGTGCAAAGTTCACTGGACTGTAGAACGATGTGACATTGTCAGCAGAAAGATGTTCTCTGAGCTCTTTGGAAGTGGTTTGTGGTTTGACCGTGACCATTCTAACCATTTTTCGACTTTGCTTTTCAGATATCTTTCTTGGTCCGCCACATCTTTCTTTCACAAGGACTGTTCCTGTGGCCTTCCATTTCCTAACTATACTTCTAACTGTTGAGACAGAGACTTTAAACCTTTGTGACAACTTTTTGTATCCTTCTAATTTATGTTAATGCATTATCCTAGGTCATTAGAGAGTTCTTTTGAGGTTCCCATGTTACTACCTTTCCATAGAGATGAAAGAAAAGCACATCTACCAATCAGCTACCTTAAATATCTTTTTTCATGATTGGTTTCACCTGTTTCTTTTTTCCTTTCTATTGCAATCAATTAGTATTAAGTATTAAGTGACTGCATGTAGCATACTGCTACACTGAGAATTTCTGTCTGAAAAACATCACATTATCCAGCCTTCTCTAAAAAAACAATAATGGCATATCACTACAATCTTTTTTTGTAGAAAAAGAGCACATTATTATAAAGCCATAGAGGGGTGCCCAAACTTTTGCATAAAACTGTATAAAAGTCATTATGTCTATGGAAAGTCCTCATAAGGCATAGAAACAAGTGTGTGCATGTGTGCGCATGTGTTAGGTTGTGTTTACATGTAGGCATCTACCCGTGAACCAGGCATTTGGAAATCAAAGTGGACACAAACCAGCGTGTGCACACACTCTCCTGCACCTGATCTTCATTTTTCAATTTGTAGAATCTTTTTACAATTGGGCACCAAATTAAAATGTAAGCAGCACAGATATCCATCTTGTTTGCTTCAAAGCTTTACAAGGGCCGCTCATGCGCATACACACCCCCACACACTCTAACAGTCATGGCTAAGTTGCTCCCCACTATGTCTGCCATTAGTTGTAATCAAGCGCTTGTTTAAAACAGTTATCTCCTGCATGTCTGCTCTGATGATGACCTGAACCAAATATTATTTAACAGGGAACAGCATAGAAAACACGGTTGTAGTCATCACTATCCTCTTGCAATAGGAGCAGCTGGATGGCAAAAAACAGTCCTAGTTGAAACTCTAAACTCTAAAGTATCTGGAATCAAAAAAATAACTGCTGAGCAAGCCAAAAGACATGGAAAGAAAATTTTTGGGAAAGGAACACAGGGTTAAATTCTGGCTTTACTAGCAGAGGGATACAGTGAGCATCAGTCTGCTTCCATCCTTAAAAATTCAAAGACAGTGGTTCATAAGAACAAGGTCAAGCTGCAGACATTGGGGACAACAAAACTACAGACCAGTAGAGGGCGAAATCGACTCTCCACTGAACGAGATGGCCACCAGCTCATTTGAATGTCAGTCAGAAACCATAGAATGACATCAAGTGACCTACAAAAACAATGGCAAATGGTAGCTGGGGTGCACAACAACGATGGTTCGAAATAGGCTCCTAGAGCTTTCCTGTAGCTCAGTGGTTAGAGCATGGCGTTAACAACGTCAAGGTCATGGGTTCGATCCCAGGGATTGCACTTACTCAATGTATAGTGATCAATGTGTAGTATAATGCAATGTAAGTCGCTTTGGATAAAAGCGTCTGCTAAACGCCTAAATGTAAATGTAGAGGCAGGGCTGAAGTTTTGCAAAGCTAGAAAAAGCTCTTCATTAATGAGAAGCAAAGATAAGCCAGGCTGAGGTTTGCAAAAGTCAAAAAGGATTGGACCATAGAGGCCCAAAGTAAGGTCATCTTCTCTAATGAGTCCAGTTTTTAGCTTTGCCCAACAACTGGTCATCTAATGGTTAGACGGAGACCTGGAAAGGGCCTACAAGCCACAGTGTCTCGCACCCACTGTGAAATCTGGTGGAGGATCTGTGATGATCTGGGGGTGCTTCAGCAAGGCTAAAGGAATTGGGCAAATTCGTCTTTGTGAAGGGCGCATGAATCAAGCCACATACAAGGTTGTCCTGGAAGAAATCTTCCTTCTGCTCAGAAAATGTTCCCTAACTCTGAGGATTGTTTTATCCAGCAGGACAATGCTCTGTGCCACACAGCCAGGTCAATCAAGGTTTGTATGAAAGTCACCCAGCAATGACTGGTGGAAAGCATTAGTATTGTAAAATAAAACATTAGTATTGTGTTGTTTTTTAGTATGATAAAATTAGTATGAACTTGTTTTCTTTGCATTATTTGAGATCTGAAAACACTGTATATTTTTTGTTGTTTTGACTAAATGTTTAACTCTTACGGTCCTATCTTTTGTTTATCACCTCTTGTCTCCCTGCTGTTCTGTTCCCTTGTTTGTTGTCATGGTTACGTTCATGCACTCTAATTACTAGCCCTGCTTCTTTGTTAACCTGTTAGCTTGTCTCCCCATAAGTATATGAGTAAAAAAAAACTTCAGTTTTATTAAGTTGTTGTCAGTCGTTGAATGTTGTTGTTTAAATGTAGCTTCTGTTCCTGTTTTTGTTCCAGTTCTTTACGAGATGGCCACCACTCCAGAGCCTCTCCACGAAATGACTGGCACTCAAGAGCCTCTCTATGACATGGCCACCACTTAAGAGCTTCTCCACGACAGGGTCGCCACACCAGAACTTCAGCGTTCCAGTGGTTGTCGTAAACATTGTGTTTGAACATGCCCAGGTGTTCCAAAGGCATTTAGGGCTGATCTGGAGTTTGGTGGACCCACCGCTGATTTAGACTATAGCAACTGCCACCCCAAGGGCCTCCACATTGACAGTCAAAGAGGCGTCCCCCATCCTCAGCGCTCCCTGTAATAACAGTAGCCATGTTTGGGCTCCTCCAGAGCCTCTTCCAGTCCAAGACATTATCTCCAGTAAACTCCTCAAAAGACTAGGAAATAACATGTAAAAATAAATATATATAAAATGTAACTTCGAGAAGTGTTAAATATTAAAGAAAACTGAAAATAAATTAAACTAGGATAATTTGGCATACCCAATGTAGTTACCCTTTGCCTAGAATTTACAGAAGTGTTTTCTTGACATTTTATCACCAGTTTCTTGAGGAATCAAACTGAGAACCTTTTTAAAAAGTTCTGAAGAGATTCCCCTCTATCCTATGCTCTTATTAGCTGCTTTCTTTTCATTATTTGGTCCAAATCTGTTAGGGTCCTGGTTTCCTTGTCTTGGTTCTTGTATTTTAGAGTCAGGGTCTAGACTCATGCTCTGTCTTTTGTGATCTGTGAAAGCGCATGGCTATTGTTTGTTTACTTTGTCCCATGTGCTCTCCTGTCTTGAGTCTTGACCCCACCCTCTTGTTTCCTTGTTAATTATCCCATCATTAGTTCATGCCCTTCACCTGCCTGCCCTTGTTACCTGCCTTGTTGCTTCCCTTATTTAATGCCCTTTTGTCTGCTGTTACTTGTTTGAGCTTGCTGGTGCATGCTTTTTTTGGATTTATGATAAAACCATATTTTTACTATTTACATGCCATATTATATGCACTTTTCCTACAAGCCAGATATCTATTGTCTTATTGTTGGACATCTTGAGAGTGTAGAGTTTAGTCCACTGTTTTCCTTCTTTGTCCATGGAAAGCAATTGATCTCAATCAGCAAGCCATTATCTTCAGCAGGCAATTATCCATATTGTCACTTTTGCATTTGACCCTGTGACCCCAGCGGGTCACTAAGGCCCAAAGAAATCTAAGTAGACTCCCTCTAAACTTCTCTTGCTCCAAGACAAGGCAGTATTTCAGGGCTAGTGGAGGCCTCCAGGGGCTCTTTGGCATAGAGACTTATGGAAAAAAATCCATTATCAAACCAGACATAGTTATGTCTCTTGGGTAATGTGTAACAAGAACATTGAGTGACATCTCGCCACTAGCACGATCCCCACCAAGCGTTTCTGTATTTTATTTCAAAACTGCCTGATTTCACTTGTAGGAGCAGTGTGATGTTTAAAATACTTAAATAAAGAAATAAACAGCTGTATTAATACTGCCCACCCAGAAAGACTTTTTAAATGTTAAAAGTAGTTACATCCATAGGAAAAATAATCACAAAGAACATCTATTAAAATCATATTAGAGCATATCTTTATTAATATGCTTGAAGTTGACTAATACGCATAGTGGTGGAAAAAGTACTTAAGTTGCATACATAAGTAAAAGTACAGATACCACACCAAAATATTACATAAATTGTAAACGTATTATTGAAACCTAGGAATTTGAGAAAACTCAGGATTAAGATTCATTAAAAATATAAAATAAATTAACTTAAACAGAGGCATCCACATTTTACTGCGTCTGTACAAAGGTCAGAAATGGTTTTTCCATTAAGAGGCAATATTTGTGACCTAAACTTTAATGCTGTTCAGATAAATGTGTTTACACAATTGCAAATGTTATAAGATTAATGCAATTTACAATTGCATTATATAAATATGCCATTTATAAACGCATTAAGTATATACATTATAAAGATAAAATAATGGAATATATAAAGTAATGGCATGGAAATAATAAAGTCATAGAGTTAAAAGCACTGAAAGTTAATCAAACCTTTATTGATTTTTTTTCACTTGTCAGAACGATGTTTTCGGTTTGTTTATATCTCCGTGGCAACGACCTGAGTAGGCCGCTTGTGTGTGAGAAAAAGAGTTAATGCGCGTTTAAGAAATATGCACTTTTTAAAGCACGGTCTGATCATGATTTAAATTTACAGCTAGTGTAATTGTTAGAAGTCACACAATAATAATAACAAATATACGATTTTCTGTGTAATTAAACGAGATTACGTAATTAATCCCAGCATTAAAACATTTGTTGTAGCATGCAATATTCTTAAGATACAGACAAAACAAGCTGTTAATTTACTAGTAAGACTTTACATAGGTTCTCTTAGTAGCTCAATAAACAAAACGGTTGTTCAAACACAAAATGCGAGTCATGAACATCTAATTGTCAATCACACACAAACTTAGGTTATAGTGAGTAATGAAACTGTATGGACTATAGGTTGTAGAGACTGGTAATTCAAATTCTTCTGATTGGCCATTACATTTTTGCACTCAACAGAAACATCTCTAATTGGTTGTTGTGCTGAACAGAAACATCTCTGATTGGTTATAGCATTCAACGCTCAACACAAGCCCCCCTTAATTTGCCTGACATGCGCAAAAAATAAAATCAGCTACACAAAAGCACAGTAACGACAGTAAAGTCGCATAGTAAAAAGTATTTATTAGGTTAAAAATGTTGCACTACACTTAAAAATTTAAACATACCTACTTAAGTACAGTAACAAAGTAATGTTTTAGCTACTTTACACCACTGCTGATACATGAAGACACTCTGTGTCTCAATGTCTGATGTGGATGGGACAGCAGTGACTTGTTGTCTTGTTGCATGTTTGTGTATTGCTCATTCGATGAGAGCATCCACGTAAATGAAAAGCAGGGTGCTTGTGCTGGCACGGACAAGGCTCTGCCTTCCTGCTAAATTACCTGAGCTCTGGCTTCCTGTTGCTTACACGGACCTTTCCCTGACACAATCAGATATGGCCAGCAGTCAACTCATGCGTGGCCACACATAACTGCTAAGATACACAGTAAAACAAGTCCATTATATATATCAAACATTTGTTAAGAGATTAATCTTTAAACAAAAACACATCCATGTTACATTTAACAAAAAAAAAAAAAAATTAGGAGGTTTATGTTAAGATCATTAAGAATTGTAAATGTTGCAAATCTTAACGCTCCAAAAATTGATAAAAGAATAAAAGAACAAAAAGTCCAAAAAATGTTCAAGTACTGTATTTCCACACACACAAAAAATAATAATAAAAAATCAAATGAATTCTCACACTGATTCTGTAATCCAACAGCTGATGTAATATCATGTATGTAATATCATGATAACATTAACTGATATACTCTCCTCTCGATTAGTCATTATCCATCTATTACTTAGGCACAGTGTCATCGATCAGCACACATCGCACCAATTCACCAGAATACTGATCACCTGCACCTGCATCCCATTATCTCACCAGTTATAAGCACACACTGAGGCAGCACACACTGTCTGGTATTGTAAATCATAAAGCACTACTTGCATGGTACGCCATGGTCCAGCAAGCTCTCCTGTGTTGGTCCTTCATCAATTCCTCCTGGTCTGTCTGTCTGTCGTTTTCCACCTGTTTAAAGAATTCACCTTTTACTCACCTGGATACCCAGCTTGGTATTTGCTATCATCCCCTCTTCACCCTTCATGATCCATGAGCTCCAGCATCTATACAAACAATCAAATCAGTAATCCAAGGTGGCTTATAGTCACTGTTCAATTTACAGTTAATTTACCTGTTCGTCTATGTTTTGTTAGTAAACATCACCTCAATAACATTCTCCTGTTGTCCAAGTCTACTTAACACACAGCTCATCAACCCAAACAACCTCCTAAAAATCTTTTCATTCTGCCTAATGGCTTTAGTTTGCCTGCATCACAGACTAAAGTGCATTCTGTGACTATTCTATGAACAAGCCATAATGTTGTTTTTGTATACTCTATATACTCTTGTTTTGTGATTATCAAGGAGGAAAGATAGCACCAATTTGAATGCCTGTCTTTAAACACCGTAATGGTTGATGAAACAAGACTTGATAAGGCTGTGATGTGTGAGATTTCCTTCTGTAAGCAGTGGTTTAATTTGGGAGACTGGCAATAAAATGACTTGTGAAATGGAAGTATGACAGCAGGTTAAGCGAGGAAGGGGACTGGACAATGAACATTATACATTATGGAAATAGCAAATAAGACATAATGGCTTTATGTGTGTCTCCTTTTAAGTAAAAAATAAACTAGCTGTCTAAACTAGAACACACACAGTGGAGGACCAACTTTTTCCTTCAACATATATATTTCTTATCTGTGTGTCTTTTCCTTGGGAAACAAACCCTAAAGCTAAAGCAATGCTCTACCAATTGAGCAACTAGAACACCAAACTTTATTTTATACAACCAATGTTTTGGTTTTTAATAGAATTTAAATGTGTAGTTCAGTAGTTTTGCAACATTGCATATTTCTGTCCATTTCATGTATTTGCATGTTATGAATGTGTCATAATGTCTTTTCCCAGAAGAAATTCTGAATTATTTAGATCTCATCGGTATTAGGCTGCTCTTCTTCTTCAACCTCCAGTTCATGGAATGAGCTGTCTTTTAATATCCTCTTTGATGTCTGGGTGATGAAGCATCCTACTTCAAATTGCAGAGAGTTCTCATAATCAATGAACCTCCGCTTTTAGGATAGCCCTGTTGGAAAACCTACTCTTTCAAACGGCATCTTCCCTAACTCTGCCTCATTTCCATCTACAGATCTGGGAGATCTAGTTCAGAAAATGCCTCGGGCAGAGTGGGGCCGGCAGGGGATATGGAGAGGTGGATGGGAAGGACATAGTAACTGTTGTGTGGGAAAGATCCAAAGGTCATCGACCACAACAAGGTCACTCAAAACTCCATGCATAACATGCAAACAGAAAGCAGGCCTCAAACAGACAGAGGGTCTGCTAAGGGTCAAAACATCAGTTGAGGGACCTTAGTACCATTTTTAGCTAGTGAGCCGTTGAAAAAAAGTATGCCTGAAGGCTGCTGGCATATGTGTGTTTCTAATTTTGACTGCCTAGGCGATTGTGAGATTGAAGACATTCCTTAACCTCTTCTCTTAACATGAAAAGCTAATAAGTATGTTGATGATTCCAACGATAACCTCCAATGGAGCAGGAGGTTGTAAGGATGTGCATAAAAACATTTTTTAAAACCACTGTCTTTAACAACTAGTTGATTATTGGGTCTTTAGAAAGTCTTGCATCACTGCTGGTTTAGGGTCGTGTCTAGACAGGTTCAGTTTCTCACTCAAACTAATATGGAGGCTAAGCTCAGCCCTGACAGGACTGATAAATGCAAGCTAAATAAATAAATAAGCTACATAAGCTCATTGTCAGGACTCCAGTCTGATCGTCCCGGTTTGTATTGTTTTATATGTTGTGTCTATTTCTGCCCAGCCATTCCCGTCTGCTGAATCTCATCCTCCTAGGGGAGGAGACACTGGCTGAAGCCATTCTCAAACAGGGGGTGGTGGTAGGGTCCCTCTCGTGGGGGATCGAGCGCCGGGTGAGGCAGGCCGTTCGAGAGGGTGAAATTCCGGAGTGGTGCCCAGAGGGTCGGTTGTTTGTGCCAGCTGCGCTGCAACATGAAGTCCTTCAGTGGGGTCATTCGTCCAAGCTAGCTTGCCATCCAGGAATTCAGAGATCTGGTGGCCATCTATGGGTCCTGATACCAGGCAATTTGTGTTGGCTTGTTCAGTCTGTGCCCAAAACAAGACGTCTCACATAGCCCTTAATTTTGTCACTGGCTTCCCCCCTCAGATGGTAACACTGTCATTTTGACTGTGGTGGACCGTTTCTCCAAGGCGGCCCATTTCATTCCCCTGCCCAAATTACCCTTAGCCCAGGAAACTGCTCAGATAGTGGTCGAACATATCTTCCGGCTTCATGGGTTGCCAACCCATTATTTCCCGGTTCTGGAAAGAGTTTTGCCGACAGATCGGGGCCACATCGAGTCTGTCGTCAGGGTTTCATCCGCAAACCAATGGGCAGTGCGAATGAGCCAACCAGGATCTCGAGAGAGCACTCCCCTGCCTGTCATCTCAAAATCCGAGTTCCTGGAGCCACCAGCTCTCATGGGTCGAGTATGCCCGAAACTCTTTACCTGTCTCTGCTTCTGGCTTGTCACCATTTAAATGCTCTCTTGGTTATCCGCCCCCTCTATTTCCCACACAAGAACCCAAAGCTGCAGTCCCGTCGGCCCTGGCTTTCGTCCGGTTGGGTGCCGTCCCGGGACATTCTGGACCATTCTCTGATTAAAGATTTCCGTCGTCGGCAGGGTAGTGTCTTTTCTATGACGCCCGGTGG
>JAZGTI010003470.1:0-31323 GCA_036877585.1 Botia kubotai
CGTCATTGGCTGTGGCGACACGCGCATCCGCCGCAGCACTGCAGGTCACCAGCATTTGTCTGTCTGAACCCGTCTGTCTTTGCTCAGTCTTAATTCAGAGTGAAGTATATCACCTCTCCCTTCACAGAATTCATGAGCCACTTCCATGTTCTCTTGCTGAGGACAAAGGGAATCCATCATTCCTTTCACTTTGCATCAATGCTCTCTCTCTCTCTCTCTTATTTCTTACTGTGTAGTAAAGAACAGCAGAAGAACTCCAAGGTTCCCAAGTCTGTGTGGGAACAGCGCACGAGTGAGATGCGCAGACAGAACCTGATGACCAGCAGAGAGGCGCTGTACAATGAGCTCGATGCTGAAGATCACTGGAAGGTCAGGAGATTATTAGTGAATGAACAATGAAGTCATCTTTATTATTTACAGCAGATCAGAAAGACAAACATTTGTTGTCTTTGAAATAATGCACACCAATAAATCACAATAAGACCGGCAGCGAGTACTGCATTAAAATCTACATGAAATCAAAATACACCAGTTTTATTTTTTTATGGAATGTTAATTATAAATAATTTATCCATGCGTCCGTATTTTTGGGCGGAGCCAGAGCCGTTACCACTCCCCTCCAACAGTAGTTTGCTGTGAGCTCTAAAACGCCTACTTTTCTAGAGCCAATCAATTTGCAGTGCAAAAAAAAGCCACACCCTATGTTTTTTACATTGTCTTACTTTACGAATGATGTCACTGAAGCAAAGTCGGTTGCAACTTCCTGTTCAACAAACTAAAATAGGCTTAACAGGACAATTGAACACGCTGTCTCAGTTTTACAGGATGCTAGGTGCTAAGATCGCGCTAAACAAGTTTGTTTCCTGTATCTCTAGATGAATTACCGCAACCACTCTGATATGAAGACCCACTTGGACCGCCCACTAGTCGTCAATCCTCAGGAGAACCGCAACAATAACACTAACAAACCCCGGCCGGGTGAACCTGGCCCACAGGACCAGGACCAGAACCAGCAGCGGGGTGAAGAGAACCTGCAGCACCAGTCTAGATATCACAGTCATCATCACCATCACCACCATCACACCCACTCCAGCCGCCAGTCTCTGCACCATCCAGAGCTGGGGGATGCCGGGTACCATTGTGCCCAGAGGGGCAGGGAGGACACTGAGGGTGCCGGGGAACACAGACGAGTCCGACACCATCAGCACAGAAGAAGGGATGAAGATGGAGGAGAAAGAGGAAGGAGACACCGAGAGCACCACAGCAGAGGTGGAGATCCAGGAGGAGAGGGGGAGGAGGGGCAAGAGAGGAAGCAGAGGAGGCATCGCCATGGAAACCAGGGGGATGGAGACGGAAGAAGGGAGCGAAGTCGCCAGCATCGAGCGAGAAAGTGAGTCTGCTGTGTGTTGTGTGTGTGTGTGTAGTGCGAATAAGTGTTTGTGTTAAAAACTGACAGAAGATGTAAGATGTCAGTTTTAGCTCTATGTAAATACTGTATATGAGAATCAGTGATGGGGAGCTACTGCAGTTTGCTACAAGCTACTTAAAGTAGTTAAAGCTGAAGTGTGTCATATTTTGATACTTTTTTCTAAACTTCCCTTTCTGTGTGTGTTTGAACATCCTGGCTAGCCCATCAGCACCATTGGTGTTTGAAACAATAGCTTGTTACTGGAAAACCTGCCTCGTTTTTGAAAGCAGCTGTACTACTATCATGCTACTAAAAATATAGCTCTTACTGTCAGTACTTTTACTGTAGCTAGTCACTTCCCAGCACAATGGCTACCCAGCTAACAGCTTTAGGTTTTAGGAACATTTCCGTAATGTTTCCATTAAGTAACAAAAACATAAAAAAATTTATTTTGAAGAATGTTCAAAACGTACATTTTTTTAGACTTTGTATTAATGTTATTGCTTATGAGAACGTTCAAATATTTCGAAATTCTGTAACATTTTTAAAACGTTCCACTGACAACCTAAAAATAACATTTTTGACATGAAATACAATGTTATAAAAAGTTCTAATACCGTTACTGCAAGAGCGTTTTTTTACCTGAGAGAACTTTTAGAGAACATTACCCAACGTTCTGAGAATGTTCACTGTTGGCTGGGTATGTGACAGTCTAAAACTCTGTTGGTTCAACTGTTAACTCTCCTTCTTTCTTTCTCCTTTTTAGAGAGTGCAGTTTATCAACAGCTCACCTGGTTCAGCCCGGTTGTGCTCGTGTAGAGAGCCAGTACAGTGAGAACCTGGATAACCTGCGCAACAGCAGCAAGATGGCCATCCATGACCCTGACTCTGACCTTTATGACCCCCACTGTGACCCAGAGCAGACCAATAACCTGCTGAACCTGCAAAGACCGGATCTGCAAGACAGCAGTCTCATACTAACAGACTCCGCCAAGACTGCCAGCATGCTGGACCACACTGCCATAGATATGCCCCCCATTTACCCCTCACTTAATGCCAAATTACAGGGTGAGTGTGTGTTGAGGTTTACATAAAGTTTTACTGTAAAAAATCGTGTCTACTTTATGAATACAGTGGCGACCATGTGCACTTTTAAAGGTAGGGCTGGCAATTTTGGAGACGCTAGCAATGACAAGCTAGCTTTGAAAGCACATGAAACAAACGTTTGTGGAGAAATGATGTTGGAATGCACAACCGATGTGAGCAACAGGATGTTACAGTTGTTGAAGACGTCCCTTCTTTAATGCAGTGAATAAGAATGCCAACACAGAACCAGCTAAAGGGAGCGAGAAGAAAGACGAGGAGGAAGACAATGGTGGTGATGAAGACGGACCCAAACCCATTCCACCGTTCAGTTCCTGTTTTATTCTCTCCACCACAAACCCGTAAGTTTGTGTGTCTGTCAGCGCAGATTCTGGGCTGTTTAGAATGAGGGGCAGCGGAAATAAGTATATAGTGAAGTGTGTGTTTTGGAGTGCAGGTCGGCTGGTTGTGTGTGTGTGTGTTTGCTCTTTAGGAAAATGTCTACACAGATTTCTATAGTGAGTTTTTTCTCATTTGCTTTCAAATATTGGCTAGAGATTTGTACACTAGTACTTATAATGTACAAATCCACCCAGTCTTTATGAATTAATATCCTTATATAGTAACCATGAACTACTGGAAAGGTCATGGAAAAGTCAATCAGTTAAGTGCCGGAACGCTGGTTTGTGTGTGTGTGTGTGTCCAGAATGTTCGTCCTGACCACTGTTTGTTTTCAGGTTCAGGAGATGCTGTCACTACATCCTGACTCTGAGATATTTCGAGATGTGTATCCTGTCAGTCATCGCCATGAGCAGTATCGCTTTAGCTGCGGAAGACCCGGTCTGGCCCGAGTCACCTCGAAACAACGTGAGTTCTGTTGTAAATCTGTTTCGCTTTGACGTGTTTTCTAATGCATTGAGCGCATTTGAAACAAAACATTTGCTTCCTGTTTTGCAGGTCCTGCGGTACTTTGACTATGTCTTCACTGGTGTGTTTACCTTTGAGATGCTCATCAAGGTAATGTGTGTGAGGACTGACTCCTGTGTCTGTTGGCTTACAGCGTCTGTGACATGAGCATTACATCCACTGCTGTGTTTCAGATGGTGGTGCTGGGCTTGGTTTTGCACGAGGGCTCGTATTTTCGTGACCTGTGGAACTTTCTGGACTTTGTAGTGGTTAGTGGTGCCCTGGTAGCCTTTGCCTTCACGTAAGTGCCCCGTACCCCACCTTCTCCTGCCCCGCAGTGCTGCCTGCTGCCCCTGTTCTCTCTTCTGCCACTCTGCTGTCCAGCTGCCACCCTGGAGCTCGACACTCCACCTCTCTCTCTCTCGCTCTCTCTCGCTCTCTCTCTCTCTCTCTCTTTCTCTCTCTTTCTCTCTCTTTCTCTCTAAAGTTCTTAATACACTTGTATTCTGTGTAAACTCACTTAATCAGCCACACAGATGAAGGCCTTTTCTCCACAGACACACACACACACACACTCTCTCACACACGTCAAACATGGGAGCTGTCTTGTTTCCTGTCTTGAGTAAATGTTCAGTCTCTTTTTCTCTCTGGCGAATCAGCTCTCCCCGCTCAGCCCTCTTTCCCCCCCTTTATACCTGCCTTGTAATGCCCGTAAACTTCTGCTGTCCGTCATCTGTTCGACCCATCTGTCTGTCTGTCTTGTCTCTCAGTGCTTATTCTGTATCTCATCCCACTCTCTGCCCTTCCTCCTGGTTCTTGTTCTACGCACTTCATCATCTTTGTCTGACTCACTCACGCCTGTTTTCATCCATCCACAAACTGATTCTAGAAACTCCAGTCAAAACCAACAGTTCAGATTTATCAGTTTCTATAGGCAAGGAAAACACAAATAGAATACTTTTGACATTTCAAATGCTCCGCCAGCAAGAATACAAAAGAATGAATCAGTATTTTCTCCGCTTTTCTCTGAAGAAATATACCCCAGTCTCCAATCTCACGTTCCACGAGTTTTAAAAGATATACAAGCTGTACTTTATTTGCCACAGCACCAGAGTTTAAACATCTCCTAAACCATGAAAAACAAACTAAATGTTTGTGTTGCTGGAGTATCAAGATCATTTTCCATCCATTATAACTCCTCCAACTCCTTCAATAACTCTGTCCACCCCCCTTTCTTCCTGATGAGAAGGTTAGTTTGAGCCCTTCGGGGCCCTGTGGGGGCGAGGGGTCTCCAGGCACCTGTAGCCCTTTAGTGCCCAGGCGGTTTCTGGATCAGCGAGAGCCCGTCCTGCCACAGGTACTCTGGTTTCTTTCCTTTGCACGGCCTGGGGGACCAGCAGATGGTGGTGCAAGAACAATGCTAAATTTAAGAGCGTGTTTGTTCGGCTAGTCACTAAGAAAAGAGAGAGTGTGATGGGGCTCTAAGCGTGGAATGATTTTTACTCTTGTTTACATTTCCGAACTTTAAAATATACTGTGTGTGTTGTGCATGTATGATCTAATACAGAATGTGCGCATCTCCCTCAATCTATTAGACCAGATTACATTGTAATGTACGGATACTGTTTTTGTGTGTCATTTGTAATTAATTTCTGGGTCTGTTGTGGCTTAAAGTGCAAGTGTGGTTCATGCATGAGTGGCGTCAGTTTTTAGAACCGAAACCATTGCAGTAACGATTTACCAAAACGTTTCCCTCAGCCCTTTATGACATCAGAGTTTGAATGATGTCACACTATTTTTGTGGCGTTACGTGTCTGCTCTCTCTTCTGAAATGTATTATCACAGTGACGTCATCTCTAGAGAAAAATAAGGTCACTGATTGATATCGTCTGCTGAACTTGGCATGCTTGTTTATTCAGTTATTATATTTTTGCCCATTAAGCTAAAATAATGACACTTAAAGCTGCAGTTCTTAACTTTTGACTCTCTACTGCCATCTCTGTTTGAAACTTAAAATAGCAGGTTTATTGACATTAACGTCAAATGACGTTAAACTGATATTTCCCGTGAAATCAGACTCAAATTATAAATTATGATTATGAATTTATGATTGGAAATTGGGGCAAAGGAAGGCGGTTTTCTTCAAAACTGTCATGTCTTGCTTAATAACTGATTTTTGTTCATTTTTAATCAAACAAGAGTTACAGATTGCAGCTTTAAACAAAAAATCATGTTCAGGGGGCTAAAATAAGAATCTAGTTTAAATATGTAGCTGGTTACTCAAAAGTGACCTAAACTGACTGCCTTTTGAAATTGTCTGTTTTATGTTGCTGCATGAATGTTTATGTTGACTGTAATTTTACTAACATTTTACCGTCCAAACTCCTCAATCAGCAGAAAGATTTTCAAGAAATGAAAATCAAAGATCTGAGGAAGGTGGACATATATCAGCATACATACACAGCACTGTTCTGCCTTATATATACCTCATCTGTATATATTGATGTTTCAATATATGCTAATGATGATATTAATGACTGTTTTAGCTGAGTGCCTGTAGTGAAACCTATCAAACTGTTTTATGCTAACACAGGCTGATAGGTTTGGGTCTTGCTTTTGAGTTAAAAATCACTCCACACGCAATGCCCAGTTTTCATCCTTTTCCCCCCGAACCCTAATCTGTATGAACCCCCTCCATCCTTTTAGTCATGTTTACTGTTTCTTCCCTGTGTCTTCCTTTCTTTCCTGTCATAACTCATCCAGCCCTGCTTTCCCCTCCTGCCCCCTGCTCCTCTTTTCTCCTCGCGACTCCTCCCTCAGCATCAGACTGCCTTGGACAGATTCCATCTGTCAAGCTGTTTATCATTCATTCATTTGTTGAGTCTGTGAAAAAAAGATCACAGGAGATGTGAGAGATAGAGAGAAAAAGAGATAACAGAACACAATAATGTAAAAAATGTTAAAATATTACCTTCCGCAAGCTGGTTATGAGCTGGTTGACCTGCTAAACCATCTTGACCTTATGCTGTTATTACTAGCTGGTTTGTTGCTTGTTCATGATGGTCTTCTAACGTGTACCAAAAACATCTTGCAGTAACGTTAGTAGAATTTTTTATGTTATTTATGTTATTTATATGTTAATACATCTGGTCGTTTTGAATGTGCCTAGAACTTTTTTACACAATAACATTTTAAACGTTTTTGAAATGTTAGGAGGACATTCTTACAACCAAAACTTGTTAGCTTGGTAATCTCACGGTTTGTACAAAACGACTCAACAAATGATTATGCTTTGGGCACCTTCATTCTCAGAACAAAGAATGAAGTTGGTACAAATAACTGTAACCGTGCAACCAGAGGTCGGTTGGGTTTGGGTTATTTGAGGTTGTATATGTGAGGATCAGTTCTGTGCTGCTTTTGCATCGCTGCTCTTAAACAATTACTGTGACATACTGCCACCTTGAGGTGACTGCAGTGTGGCGGCCATTTTGGCTCCACTGCCGTATGTTATGGATTCCACCTCCATTCGGGCTCAAGTGTTTAATACAGTGTGCTGATAAAGGGCTAAGGTGGTGAGAATCTCCCCTTGCTCTCAGACTTGGCATGGCAGAGGGAGGATTCTCCACTACTGCAATGGGCTGTCCTCATCCATATGTGTGACAAGTTTGAATCCTCAGTTATTGATTGAGGACGGGCCCGGAGTAAAGGTCTGCCAAATACCTGACAGTGTACAAGACCGATTCAGTCAGAGCTCCAGTAAGTCAATGAGGCAAAGAGCAGCAAAACCTTGTGTGTTTGAATCTATGTGTCAGTCATCCCAGCTAACAGGGAATGTTTTCAGAACGTTGACTAATACTCTCCAAAAGTTCTCTCAAAGTTGTCATAAAAGCGTTAACTTATAAGGATATTTATATAAGGATATTTTCTAAAGACTCCTATATGTTCAATGGCTTTTAGCTTACATGTTTTAGCTTTAATTTTATTACAATAACCATTTATAATAACTCCTGGAAAAGGTACCAAAAAATATTGATGACTCATCTCGCACCACCCACTTTCTGTCCAATCAGATGCCCTCTGGTTGGTATTAGGGAATAATAATGTCCCTAATACCAACTGAGAAGTGTGTCTAAGTGGGCCATAAATACTTTGGTGTTCTAGCAGATAAATCAAACTTTCCAGGACTCATTATATGAAATAACTGGTACGACTGTGGTAAGCTCTGACCTTCTCTCAGATAATGACTTTCACTGTAAATAAATACTTAGACACGATCTCTCCTCCAAACTCTGTCCTGCTGTACTTTTATCAGATCTCTATATGGCTTTCAGGGGTTTTAAGGGTTTTGTCTGGACTGATTGCTTTTCGTTTGACTTTGTAAAGACACTTTCTCTGTAGTTTTACACATCAGCGTATTCAGCAGGGCCTTTTCTAACAGTTAAAATCCTTCACTGGCTTTTGTTTGGTTCTTTTCTCTGTCTGTCTGCCTGTCTTTCATATTGATGTTTTTCCTCTGCCAAGCCACTCCCAGTATCTTTCTTCTGTCTGTTTCTCTTTTTTCTGTGTGTTTTTCTCTCTTTCTCTGTCTCTTTCTGTCTCTTCTGCTGTCTGACTCTCTTTTATGTCTACGCCCTGGTGATGAATAGGAGTCTCTCTCGGTAATGTCCCCCGTCTTCATTATCGCGCATCTACGTCCAGCTCTCGTGATGGCTTCTCTCTCTTTCTTTCTTGTTTTCCCTCCCTGCCATCCCTTCCTTCCTCCTTTCCCCACCAGACCTTGTTCTGTCCATTCCACTGCCTGTTTTATTCTGCCATGACTTGGTTCTGATTCTGGCAGGTCTGTCTGTGGACCTGAAGTGACATGAGTGATCACACACGGTTCAGAATCTGTGCACACTGCTTGAGGTATTCGACACGTCTGTCCAGGCGCAGTCCGGACTGAGTAATTGATTATCGGTAACATGGAACATTGCCAGAACTCAGACTCAATCAATCAGCTGTGAATGGACTGATCTTTATCTGGGATATGTCCAGAAGTTCATAAAGACAACCGCCCCGGCTGCTTGATTAACGAGTCCATCTCTGTTTGTGTCGGTTTCCGTGTAAATACCTTCAAAAAGACTTATGCTAATGCTAATGCGGCTAATGCAGCGTTTACACTGTAACAATGCAACAAAACTACATCTAAATAATTACTGCATAGACAGATGGAAATAAAACCCATTATAACAAACAGGACTGTTTGCACTGGAAGTCATTTCTGTCATTTCTTCCTATTATTTTTCCCATTCATCTGAAATTAAATTTTATTTTAGAATATTTTTAATGTTATACTTTTATTGAAAAAAATATTTATTTAAAAAGTTAAGTATTTATTTGCTTCATTTTTTACTTCATTTCATGTAAATAAGATCTGTTCGTCACATAAATTAAATCTTGTTTTTAAAGCTGCAAACCATAACTTTTGCCCCTCTGTTTGAAACATGCAGATTACTTTACATACTTTATATTAGGTTTATTATGTTTTATTATGTATTATGTTTTAGTATGCTTATATCCTATCGGTCCTGTGTAAGACATAATTCATCATTCAGTCTCTGTTGAAAACTGTTGCATTGTTTACAGTGTGAACACAGTATAGCGTTTCCTGGTCCAAAAATCAGTTTGAATGCAATGAAATATCCCTTCAACTTGTCTTTGTCTACTGGCTTGAGCTTCCACAAGTTCTTCTAGGGACAAGATACAGTTAGACTCAACATCTTGTCATTTTACCTACAATTAACACAGCCTGTCATTCCCAGACCTTCATTCCCCGTCTCCTCTAACACAGCCAAAACACAAAAGAAAGAAAGAGGTTTGGCTGGGCATTGCACTGGAAAATGCCTGACACTTTTGACACTTACTTGAATGTGTTATGCTTTCAGAATGCCTGGACAAGGTAATGAGTCGACTGAAACCTTCAATAGTTGTCAATCTCAAGGAACATCGCTTGAGAAACAAAAGAACTTGAGAACAGTCTCTCTTGTTACAACCTTTACAGAAAAGACACGTGGACTTCACAGGAAAACATCACCATGTGTTTCATGTGTGATTCCATGGGTTTCCATAGAAACTTGCATGGGATTCACGCGAAAATATTCCAAAACCACCCATTTCAAATTTGATCACATTTATTCACATGAAATTCATGTGGGCGTGTTCAAAAATGTGATCTTGGAAGTGAAAACGTTTTCGTTGGCACGTAAATTCCCACAGGAGGCCCGTGGAATCACACATGTAACATAGGGTGATGTGTACTTCATATGTGACCACGTGTTTTTGCACACGTGAAGCCCATGTGTCTGTGAGGGTAATAATGCTTGTTGGTATTGAAAGCATCTTCTACATTCTGAGCACAAAGAACGTTCTCATGGTCTGTATGTGAAATGCGATGGAGAAAATGTTTGCCTCAGTGAAGGTCTTTAAAAAATGTTCACATCTTAGTGTTTTGAAATGCTGTCGTTTGGCCTCCGATCCACAGGGGGAGCAGTAAGGGAAAAGACATCAGCGTCATCAAATCTCTGAGAGTCCTCAGGGTGCTCCGCCCTCTCAAGACCATCAAACGTCTTCCCAAACTGAAGGTACCATCAGCCTGCAAAAAATCAGCTACAGAACGACATGATATTAGCCTCGCCAGGTGGTTTTCTGTACATGCTAGCATACAGTGCTAATTCCATTGGTTGGTTTCTGTCAGGCGGTGTTTGACTGTGTGGTGAACTCTCTGAAGAACGTCTTGAACATACTTATTGTCTACATGCTGTTCATGTTCATCTTCGCTGTGGTGGCTGTGCAGCTTTTTAAGGGACGGTTCTTCTACTGCACCGACGAGTCCAAAGAGTTCGCCCGGGACTGCAGGTGAGGACAAGTGACGGGGAATGTTCTCGAAACGTTGACTAACGCTCTCTCAAAGCATTCTTTAAAAGTTATGAAAAACGTCGCATTAATGATAGCATAACCTTTATTTAACGTTGTATATCAAAAATTTTATTCTTAAACAGTGAACATTTTTTACAAATTTAAACGTTTGAGAAACGTTCTTATAACCAAGCAATAACTTTAATATGCAAGTTGTCTAAAAAAATGTGATGTTTTGAACATTCCTAGAACTTTATAAATATTATTTGTAATGTTTTTGTTACGTAATGGCAACAACCTTCTTACAACCTTAAATCGTTAGCTTGAGAGAGCTTTCAAGCAATACACTTCACCAGTATGTGTGTTTCCTGGGACTTGAACCCGTAACCTTTGCGTTACAGACCTTCATACTGTTGTTGTGTGGCTGTGTTTTATTTCAGGGGCGAGTATTTGGTGTACGAGCGTGATAACGAGGTCAAATCTCAGAAGCGGGAGTGGAAGAAGTACGATTTCCACTACGACAACGTGCTCTGGGCCCTGCTTACTCTCTTTACTGTGTCCACTGGAGAGGGGTGGCCACAGTGAGTTGAACACACACCAGCGTACATACACAGTAGTGATCTTTGAGGGAAGGTGGTGGATTGAAAATAGGGCCCAGACTAGCTCAAAATGACACCTCCTGATATTTAGATCATATTCAAGGTTATGTTTTATAATATAAAATGATATTTAATGATATAAAATTTATATCATTAAAGCTGCAGTTGGTTAGAATTTAAACTTCCACGTTAAGAAAACAACTGCGGAGTAACCTGCAATTTTATGTTCAAACAGAGATGGCAGTAGTGAGGTTACTGTAAGTTACTGTAGTTCTAAAGATGATATTTTTTAAATGTATATATTTTTTCTTCCTTCTTTCAGGGTGTTAAAGCACTCGGTGGACTCCACTTATGAGGACCAGGGCCCGAGCCCGGGGTACCGGATGGAAATGTCCATCTTTTACGTGGTGTACTTCGTTGTCTTCCCCTTCTTCTTCGTAAATATCTTCGTAGCTCTCATCATCATCACCTTCCAGGAGCAAGGAGACAAGATGATGGAGGACTACAGCCTCGAAAAGAACGAGGTACTGTTTTTTTATTTTCACGGGATGTTTTGTTTGTGTGTAACCAGTATCAGTTACAGCGTCAGTTACAGTAAGTTACAGTAAGATGCTAAATCTTGTACTCAAAGGGTTCAGGGTTCACAGAATTACTAGGTTTCAAAACGCAGTGAGGTGGCTACCCAGCTAACAGGGAACGTACTGTCAAAGTTATCAAAAAATTATAACAAAATAACATTTTTAACATTTTTGTTACTTAATGGAAACGTTAGGGAAATGTTCTTACAACATAAAATTGTTATCTGGGTACCTTGCTCATCAAAGGGTAAAGACTGATTATATATAAGTTTAGTTTAATTTTTTAAATCAACAGTAAATAAAACGAATGTGGTATTTCAACTAATATTTGAGCCTTTATGTATCTTTTTAAACATTAGCAAATTGATTTGCTAGCTGCTAATGTGTTTGCACAGCCGCAAACATGCAACACGATACGCCCGACGCTTCTTTAATTGTGTTCTGTTGTTCGGTGTTTTCTAGAGAGCCTGTATTGATTTCGCAATAAACGCCAAACCTCTGACACGCCACATGCCGCAGAACAAGCAGAGCTTTCAGTATCGCATGTGGCAGTTCGTGGTGTCGCCTCCGTTCGAGTACAGCATCATGGCTCTCATTGCGCTCAACACAATCGTCCTGATGATGAAGGTATCAGCTAGCGTCCAGACGCATAAATATTGTCCTATAGACAGATATAGATCTTAATCTTCCTCTGCTGTGCGTTTTCAGTACGACGGGGCCTCCGCTGCTTATGATAAAGTTCTGAAGAACCTAAACATTGTGTTCACCACACTTTTCTTCATGGAGTGTATTCTGAAAATCATCGCCTTTGGTGCCCAAGTAAGTCTCACTGAAC
Source organism: Botia kubotai (assembly GCA_036877585.1). Classification (NCBI taxonomy): domain Eukaryota; kingdom Metazoa; phylum Chordata; class Actinopteri; order Cypriniformes; family Botiidae; genus Botia; species Botia kubotai. The sequence continues at coordinate 12,304 of JAZGTI010003470.1, forward strand.
GCAGGTTTAAGCATCTAGAGCTTTCTAGAATTACTCAGTCTGTAATCTAAATAGCACAGGCTGTTCATTTATAAGCCCTGTTACTTATTTAGACCTTGAGATTTCTACGAACCTTGTTGTCTTCCGCTGTCATTTTTAGAAAATAGTGTTTGAAAAACATCTTTCCAGGATGCCACAGTAATCTAATGCACTCCTTTGCCTGTCTCCATGGTAACAACATCCCAGCTAACAGGAAATGTTTTCAGGCGAACGTTCTCTAAAAAGTTCTCTCAGAGTTATCAGAAAACATTCTTGCGGTAACTTTTTTAACTATATATATAGCCATGTTTTTCTTGTGTTGTTAGTGGAACGTTTAAAAAACATTAAAGAATTACGTTTGAACAACGTTCTTATATCCAACCAGTAACAATACAGTGTCTAAAAAAAATGGACGTTAGGGAAATGTTCTTACAACGTAAACTTGTTAGCTGGGATGTGATTGGCTACAGTTCTTTAATGGCCCTTTCAAAGGAGGATTTTGGAGATATGGATCCTCTCTTTTTAAAAACTCAACGTGATTGGTTAACAATCTGCTTTTGTTTTCCTGCAGAATTATTTCCGAGACGCTTGGAATATTTTTGATTTTGTGTCCGTTCTTGGCAGCATCACGGATATTTTAGTAACAGAGCTAGGGGTACGTGCACTTTCACCTCGTTAAAATGTTAGCGAATTAAGCACATCAGCCTATAGGCTTATGTTGTTATTGTAAATGTATCCAAATGTATCATCTTTCATCATAAGAAAAGCAATAATTTTCTTTAGGTTATATCACAATATCACTTATTCAGTTATTTAACTGTACAGTCTACCAAACTGTTGTGTTTGTGCTATTGTGCTTTGTTTTGTATTGGTGCTTGTGTGGAAGTGTGTATCTGTGCTTGTGTGTGTTTTTGGAGGCTCTGTCTTTAATCTAAGATAAAGGTCTTAGATTAATATGTTAGACTGAAGTTAACAGGCTGTTCCAGTGGTCACACACTACACAACGTTTTGAGTGTGTATTGTGTATGTCACATTGTATGTTTAAAGGGCTTTAATATACCTAAAGAAAAACTCTGTGTAGGGTTACAAAATTCTGGGAATTTTGGAGACAACAGGAATTCATGGGAATGTGTGGGAATTATGGCACATGGGTCATATGTATGACATACATATGTGTCATACCCAAAATTTCCAATTAATTCCCATAATGATCCACTTTGGAATATTTCCAAAATTCCCCATCTTTGTGCCACTAATATAGATTATCTGTATAATCTATATTTAGATTATTTTTTGATATTTTTTTTCGGTCTGATCAAATGTAATATTCTCAATGTTCTGTCTGTCCACTGGAAGAGCCTGCACTACGAATCAATGTCCGCCATTATCTGTGTTTGATTAATCGGCCTGTTGACTGTATCCATAATGACTTGTTCCTGTTTTATCTTTTTACATGCTTTCTTTGTTCCTCTGATTTGTTGGCGATAAATCCATCCAATCCAAAACAAAACAAAAAAATGCACTATGAAATTCTCACATCCTCCATCTCATGTGTGCCCATCCAAACCCCGTCACACCCTCACTGTCCATGTACACATCCATCTACTGCAACAACACGTAGAATCTGGTTGGTTTGTAATTTTATCTCCGCTTCTAACGCATCCATTACCCACAATGCCTCTCTCTTTCCCTCCCTCCTTTATCAAAGCATGTGCTTTCGGTATGACGACCCCCGTCCCAGGAGTGCTTGCCAGTTGAATCGCGTGCTCTCTCTGTAATATTGTTTAGATTGTGTTTACATTGCTATTCATATATTCTAGAAGCAATTAACACAAATAGGAAAGGGCAATTGTGGCCTAATGGTTAGAGAGTCGGGCTTGCAGGTTGCAGGTTCGAATCCCACTCCTAACACAAACACACAGGTGTGAATTAAACCATACAGTGAGCCAATAGCTAGTAAATTAAAATACATTTGTCAGCATTAATATTTGATAGAGTAAATTCACCTGAATGCATTGATCAATTTGAATATTAGACATACATGCATGCTCTGTATTTACCAATATTCTGTATTCTTACATGGTTACGCAGTGACGAATGAGAGCACTGTGTTGTGTTTGCCTTTAAACACAAACAGTCACAGACATTGTCATGTCATCACCTGAATGCCATGCACTTTAGCAAAAGCTGCATGATCGCTCCTCTCTCATCCTCTCTGCTCATCAGCCTGTTCTGCACTGCTGTAGTTCCACTTCTGTACGGGAGAGGGCGCTGTTTCTCTCTCGTTGAAGGTTGTGTGTATGCTGGAATGGGGAGTGGTTCTCAATTACCTGTCCACACTTTTTTTATGCCAATCTGCTACAGCTACCAGGTCTGTAGGAGGACCTTTTTCACCATTTTCAGGGTTAAAAATGATTGCAAGATTGGTTGGTAACTGTGTGGATTGGACCATTGAGTATCACATGACCAGTGCTGCCAATCCCCATTGGTCAATGCTATTGGCACTTTGTAAGCTTGTATGCAAAGGTCTATATATTACAGTGCATCGGCTGCTCTCATTTGTGGCTTGCCTGTCCCAACAGATCAGTGCATTTGATAAAAAAAAGAGTTGCTGCTTTAATATATGATTGGATGATGACTTACAGTTTAATCGTGTTTTTCTTGAACCCTTCCCGAAATAATTTGTCTATATTTTATTCACGTTTTCCTTTTATTAAAGTGATATCAACCCCATTTATTAATTTATGTTACACACTGTATTACTTTAACCCAGTCGCTCCTTCTAGATTTTCATATTTGACTTATTTATTCCAGTTTTAATCATGGAAATGAGAATCATTATCGCTGTGAAAACTGATTCAGATTTTTCTCCTTCACCTCACATTTCTCTGCTATGTCCTCGCTTTATCTCACACACGCTCCACTCTCTCACTTTCTGTCTCTCTTTCTCACTCTTTCCTCACTCCTTCACTTCCTCTCTTTTCCTCTGGAACATTCTCCTCTATCTCTACACGTCTGTAACTCATGTCCTCAGAATAACTTCATAAACCTGAGTTTTCTGAGACTCTTCCGAGCAGCTCGTCTCATCAAGCTCCTCAGGCAGGGTGAGACCATTCGAATTCTGCTCTGGACCTTCGTTCAGTCTTTTAAGGTACAAAAAGATGTATTTTTAATGTATTTAATATTTAAAGATGTATTTTTTAATTTGTGTATAAGTGATTGATGGGGTTTCAAGGTTACAAATAAGAAAGGTAGTTAGTTTACAATTTTTTGCACCAAAATCATTCATAACTACTGAATGTCAATGTTTGTTTATTGAATATTTATAACACAAGGCATCATACACACATACGGTATCATCATACACACAATAGAAATGACAAATACAACACTGCATTAATGCTACAAAATGGGACTAAAACAATAAAAATATTGTGATATGAAAGAACGGCGAGATTAAGTCATTGTTTTGTGTTTTTTCAAATATTAAGGTTCTAAAATTTTAAAAAACTTTAAATTGACTAATCTCAGAAAATTTACTCATCTCAGACTTGAAGGATCAATTTCTAGAAAAGAAAATCTGGATTGATTTTTTACAGTTTACATATGAAAACACAAACACTTAGAATCTATTTAACATTCTCTCTCTTTCTTATTTCTCTCTGTTGTTTGCAGGCTCTGCCATATGTGTGCCTGCTCATTGCAATTCTGTTCTTCATCTACGCCATCATTGGCATGCAGGTAACAGCTGTTCCATTCAAAAACACCTTTAACCTCAGTGTGGATTTGATTTTGAAGAACTAGATATGGACTCTACATAAGCCATCAGCACATTTATAAGTGATATAATGTAGCTAAAAAATAGTTTTTTTAGCACTTAAAATCACTAACCCGGTCCAGTTCTTAACCCCGGGTAACTGATCTAGTGTTATTTAACATTCATGTTTCACACATGTTATGCTTTACCCTGGATTAAAAAAAGAAGATAATCCAGGGTTAAAGGTAGGATAGGCCATTACAGAGAAGCTAGCAATAGCAACATAGCTTTGAAAGCATAAGATCCCACCCTAAGCCAATCCAAACCATGCCTCCACCAATAGCGCATAGAGGTATCCAAATACATGGTTTGACAGGCAAGCAGTGTATCCTATCGTTGCATTCGGTCCGAGTGCAATGATTGGGTGAACATTTAATGTTCCTGTGACCTCGACAGAGGATATAAAAATGTATAAATATATTTATACCCCTTAATGATTGCTATCGGGATGTGAGGAGACTTTCAACCAGCACAACAAAATTGTTTCTGAAAAAGATGACCTACCCCGCCTTTAAGAGCAGTGTGGAAAGTTCTTACGTATTTCCTGTGTTCTGGAATTATTTGTAGTTGTTTGGGAATCTGGCGTTGGATGAAGAGAGAGAAAAGGCCATCGATGAACACAACAACTTCAGGACCTTCTTCATGGCACTCATGCTCCTCTTCAGGTTGGTACCGTGGCTGACCTTTGACCCTCTCTCATGTCCACTGTCATCTTACGGTGGGTGTGTTTTGGTAACAGGAGCGCCACAGGCGAGGCGTGGCATGAGATCATGCTGGCCTGTCTTGGAGGAATGCCGTGTGATCCGGATTCTGGGAACGAGGGCCAGGAATGTGGCAGCAACTTCGCCTATGTGTACTTTGTCTCTTTCATCTTCCTTTGCTCTTTCCTGGTGAGAACTTTTGTTTCTGTTGTCTCTGGTTTAGTTGTCTCTGGTGATTTTTTAGACCGGCACAAGATCAGAGCGTCAGGCCGTCGTTTCTAAGAACGATTTTAACCGATAAAACATTACCGTCATCTCAGCGTCTGAACGCCGCAATCCGTAACTTAAACAATAACAAAAATATGCTATTGAGCGAGTGCATAACACATCAGTGTTCAACATTGTGTGTGTGTGTGTGTGTGTGTTCAGATGCTGAATCTCTTTGTCGCTGTCATCATGGATAACTTTGAGTACCTGACCCGGGACTCCTCCATCTTGGGTCCACATCATTTAGATGAGTATGTCAGGATATGGGCAGAGTACGACCCTGCAGCCTGGTGAGTCGCACACACACATACTGTAATATGTAAAACAAGCACTCTGTCTTAATCTATAAACGCTTTCATTTACTTATAAGCACACACACATCTTTACATTTTAAAGCTTAAATATATTTCCGACACTTAATATTAAAGACATTAATGTAGCTTTCATACTGCAAGCCTAACAAATATTCTTTTCTGACATTTTTGTGCAAACAAACTAACTTCACCAAAACAATGATTCTTTCTTTAGCTGCTGGCCAGAAACTCAAGGTTACCAAAATCGGTCACTTTTCCTCAGTCCCTGTTCTTAATCACAGGAAATTTCACAGTTCCAGAATGCCCAATATATATTTTTATATCCCTCCTGTGCTTGCCTCCGCCTGTTACAGGTGTACCCCTGGGCTAATGTGACATTTACAGTTTAAATCAGTGTCACATGAGTAGACCAGCCCGACTGTCCAAACTCCAGACTTTCTGCTGCTTCCCTCGTCCCAGTGCTTGAATCCTCCAACAGTGCTGTTCTGCCGAAAGAAAACGTTATTTGTATGTTACTTGTATGTTACGGACAGTCGTATCAGACTTTTTGTAGTCGTATAGATACAGCTTCCAAAAGTTTTAGGTTTTGACTGGAGTCTTCGTCTCATGCGAGTGTACAGTACGTCCTTCAAATCAATTATTTAGAAGCATTGTTCACTTTTTATAATGTGTTTAAAACTTAATGAGGACAAAAATACACAGTGCACTTTAAACACATGAGGAAATATTGTATAAATATACTGTACATATATATACAGTAAGAATACAGTAATGATACAGTAAAGAACTGAGAGGGAAGATTTGAGATTGTGACCTCACAATGACTTAATTCTCTCCTATTTATGGCTTGGGTGTGCATGGCGTACATCTGCAGAGACAAGCTGTCGCAGCTTTCTTCTGTATTTGCCACTGCATACAAACGTTTACAAAATACACCTTATGTATTTTGACTGATAAACCCACATAGCTGTTGCTGTATGCAGTTCAATTAAGTCATTGGACGCACCAAGTTGAGAGAGACTCTCATGTGCACGGTCATACAGGCAGATGCGGCTAGGCGTGGTGGGTGTTCAGAACAGCACTAAAGATCATTCAAACGCAGCTCCATCTGTTTTCTTCCAAAACTGGATTTGGGGTAAATGCACGTGAGAATTCGAAGCTCGTTTATTCTGCTGAATTTTCACACGCATTGAATCTTAAAGCTGCAATCCGTAAGTTTGGCCTCTCTGCTGCCATCTCTGTTTGAAACATAGAATTGCAGGTTACGTACTTTTCACTTTTCATGTGTTGAAGTCAAATGAAGCCAAACTGAATTTCCAGGAAAATCGAACCCTACAACTCAAATTATAAATCATTATAATAAACTTACCATTGCGAAGTGGAGTAAGATTAGAGTCATGTATTTACTTAAAAACTCCCAAAAGTTTCGGTTGCAGTTTTAATTTCATCGTGTTCCTCATGCGCATGTTTAAATTCATAATAATTCCAGGAGTGATTGTAGAGATCGACAGTGTTTTGCTAGTGTAGTTTTGGTGGGTGTGGCCTTTGAATGATCCAGTTTTTTATTGGTTGGAGGCAGTGGAACAGCCAATGGAACATCACTGGGTTTGGTCTGTGATTTGTCAATGGATATGTGTTTTGTTACTCTCCTTGTGCTCTTCTTCTGGTTTTTCCTGTTCTCTTCCTCTCCACTTCCTCTTTGGCTCTCTTGCCCTCTCTCTCCTCTCTCTCTTCCTGTGTGTGCCCCCCCTCTAACCTCCCTGTATTCTTCTTGCAGCGGGCGTATTCATTATAAGGATATGTACAGTTTATTGCGGGTTATCGACCCCCCGCTGGGCTTAGGCAAGAAATGTCCTCATAGGGTGGCCTGCAAGGTTTGGATCTTCCTAAACCAAAAAATTTAAGCACCTGCTCGCATTGAAGACTGGAATGATTGTTGCTTTTCTTTGATCTTTTTTTTTTTCTTTTGATTGTTTCTTTTTACTCCACAGTTTTTTTCTCTACTCTCTTCCTTATAATTCATTCTCGTTATTTTCTTCGCCATCTCTGTTTGCATTCTGATATGATAATTGAGAATGTGCGGGACAATGCAGACACCTATAGAAGCATGTCGCGATGAGAGCCAAGTCTGTACGACTGTCTGTGGAATGAGTCACTCTTAACAGCCAATCAGAAAACAGAAAACCAGTGAATCAGCCATTTTGTTGTTTATTTTTGCTTGCCGTTGAATCATGTCTTGGCATACTGGGTGTAACAGTGTTGCATTGTTCTTGTTTGGGGACTGAAGCGAGGGTTGGGCATCAGAGGACTGCATTGACGTTAGCTGCCATAATTCACCAACAGGCAGCGGAGCTTTTCTTTGCCTGTCGGAAGCCCCGCTGCGGTTCTATGGGACCGTGTTGCGTTCTCATAGAACAGCGTTTTAACTAGGAACTAAAAAACAGCGTTCCCTCCTCCTTATTATCCTCCACTTGCATAACCGCAGATTCAGCCAATCGAGAGCTCTCATGCTCTCAAAGCCCCGCCCCTCACCCAGACCAAAACAGTAACCTGTGTGTCTTTGTTTTTCCTTCTTGCCGTTCTTATTTCCTCTTCCTTTTTGTTTATTTACATTTCCCCACTTTTATTTCCCACAATCCTTCGATTCGACCCACGGCGTCCACCCCTCTCCATTGTTTCTCCTCTTACCCGTTGTTTTAATCACCCGTCTTGCTCTTTAAATTCATTCTCCTTGTTTATTTTTCGGGGTATCACCCACACCCGTTCCCACACCCCCTCCACCCTCCACCCCCCCCCTCCCCCTACAGCGGCAGGATCAGTTACAGTGATATGTATGACATGCTAAGGCACATGTCTCCTCCGTTGGGCCTGGGGAAGAGGTGCCCGGCTCGGGTCGCCTACAAGGTCAGCGGCAGCAGCCCCCCGTGGGTGCGCCACAGCCAATCAAAACTGTCCATTTTTTCTGTTAGTGTTGGTGTTTGGTGAGCTGCTGTATCTTTTTTTTTAAACGTTTTTACGCGGGGAACCGGCGACAGCGTTAGTCAGCTGACACGCAAACACGCGTCCACTGGAGAGAGAGAACAGAGGATGTCTTGTCAGCCCTTCTGCACTGCACTCACACACGCTAATAAATACAGATGCGGAAAACAGGCAAATGACACCTTATGAAACCAGGATGGTTTGGTATTTTATGATATTTAAAAATAACGAAATAAATAATTTGCTCACGGGACCTTTAACAAGCATGTTGCACAGTCAAAGAGCTGATAGGACTTGATATGTTCATATGTTTATTTTTCAGTTTTTTTCTCATGTTGAAACCCAACAGGTTTTGTAAAAACATCGAATACAAATAAAATGGTTGAAAAGATTTCAGGAATATTCAGCACATCCATCAGGAACATGCACTGTGTGCGTGTACAGAAGGACTGGGAAGGATCGTGTGCCTTTTTCCTCTGCGTCTCTCCCTCCTGTGGATGACCTCTGACCTTTTGCTTACTGTCCACGTGTCTTCCCTCACACACGTTTGGCACATGTTCAATGACACGTTTGCAGGGGCAGTTAGTTTGATCAAGAGCGTTCAGGTGACATGTTTTCAGACTCGCATCGTTTTGATCCTTTGATCGTTTTGAGAATCACAGACAAGCTTCTCCATATGTCCATCGTTTGACTCTGTCAATGCAGTTCTGACCTGTTTTCCATTCCTCTCTCTCTCTTTTTCTTACTGTCTCTCGCTCTTTTTCTCCTCAGATCTCTTGCTCTTTTTCACAATATGTTCCACATTTTCCACCTCGGTTGTCCTCCCATCACGACAATGCCCAATATCACCCCCTCGTTCCCTCTCTGACTTTCTAAGCTCCATAAACATTCACTTGACTCTCTCTTTATCTCTCACTTCCATATTCTGCTGAGTCTGTCTTTATATAAAGGCCATTTCTGCCATTACAGATGCTGAAACTGTACTGAGAGCTGCACCTTCATCCCAAACTCTTCCTCTCACTCCTCATGCTTATCCTTTCCCTTCACCTCTAACAACCAACCCAGCTAACAGGGAACATTCTCAGAACGTTGGCTAACAGTTCTCTCAAAAACTTCATATGAAAAATATCATATAATATAAACCTTATTCTTAAGTTGGTAGTGGAAACGTTTTAAAAAGTACAGAATTTAAAAACTGTTTAAAAAATGTTCTTATGACCAAGCAATAACGTTAATACGACGTCTATAAAACTGGATGTGTTGAACCCTTTTTAAGGTTTTTGCAACATAAAAGAAATGTTAGGGAAATGTTTTTACAACCTAAAATTGTTAGCTGGGAACATTTTTCTTTGGCTCTCTTTCTAACTTCTATCCATTGCCAAGAACAACCACTCCCCCTCTCTCATTATTTGTATGTGGTACACATCTCATAGCTTTCCAGTCTGAAGTGAACTAACCTGTATATCTGTGCCCTCTAATTCAGCCCTACACCTGCTCGGTGTAACACACGACCATTTGTATCGCTTTAACAGCGTAGGGAATGCCACCCCTGATCTGACGTTCTAAAAACTGCACCCGCTTTGCATCGAGAGATCAGATACAAGACAAATCGACGTAAATTAACCAACAGCCAAATCATAAACCCTATGAGAATTATCACCCAAAGATTAACATAAAATAAATAAATAAATAAGTGTTGACCCAAAGATAAAATGATACTCTCTGTGTGCGCGGCTGCACTGCTCTCGTTTCGTGAGGGGGTTGGGGAGGGAGGAGGGTGGGTGCATGCACTGCATGTACTGCATGCTGCATGAAGTGTGGGGGGGTGATGTGTCTGGGATGTGACATCACGGATCTCTGACTGGGGGAGCGTTGCATCGCATGTGCTGATTGCATGGCCATTGCAGGAATCGCAGCCTGTGCTCGTGCGCGTCTACACCTCCATGGAAGAGCGGGCTGAGCTGAAGCGCACGCACGTTCTGAAACTCCACAAACACATGGCGTTGCTTGGCAACATGGCGTTGCTTCACACGAACGCCATGTTGTGTGCTTGTGTGTTTCAATGTCCACGAAGGGCCAATAAATGAAAAAGAACAAAAAACTGTTGTGTTTAGGTTCCTTTTCATTCATTGGTTTGTTCAAAATACAAGACCTCCAACAGGTAGGGGGAGCTCTATGGCCAGTAGCCTTTCGTAATACATGTAATATATATACACACAGCTCTTGTAACTTTCCTCAGCTTTTGTTAATACAGGGCTGTTCTTGCACATTATGGTTGATTGCACTTTTTACAGTGGCCCCAAAAATGTTTTGGAAATACTTTCAAATGCTTGAATGTCACTGTATTACATGCAAAATATCACACCAAGTGCTGTCCACAAAATAAGTAATGCTAAAGCTAATGCAATGATATTCATGCATTTTGGGGCATGAATTAAGCATCCAAATACTTTTTGGGCCTGCTGTATATAACTGGTCTGAGTTCAGTTTTAGGAGACAGAGGCAATGACTTCATCTGACGTGATACTGCTCCTGTGTTATCTGTGAGAGATTCAATTAAGTTCCTTAATTGATGTGTTTTCCTCGGCTTAGCCGTTTGACTTGTACTGCATTTGTCTTATAGAATGTGTGAATGTTCATTTACACATTATGATGTCACAGGTTGTCTGTCAGTCTATTGGTCAGTCATCTGTCAATCTACAAAAGCTACAAAAGCTACAAAATACAGCCAGTTTTGTACGCTTGTATCACTTGAAGCTTATTAAAGTCATGTCTCTGTTATATTACATGCCACGAAACTAAATTCGGATCATTTATTGCTCATTAACTATAAGTCTCTAGACTAGATCTGATCTGATCTCTAGATCTGATTTTGTCGTCTGAAAGGTGGCCGGTATTTTGTTTAATTGGCTACTACCTGGTGAGCTTCCCAAGCCTTTTATTTGCCAGCCACACATCTGATTGGAGGTTTAACTTGCACAGCCCCGCCCTCATCCTCTCTGATTGGCTCTCCACAGAGACTGCTGCGTATGGACCTTCCTGTGGCAGATGACAACACGGTGCATATTAACTCCACTCTCATGGCCTTGATTCGCACGGCCCTGGACATCAAAATCGCCAAGGGTACGGCGCACATTTTTTTCTGCCTGTAATATTATAATGTTAAATTGAATATGTTTATAATATTAACAAAACAACCTTCCCTGTGTTCTTGTATGTCTCCTGTATTTTCTGAATGAATGTGGATGTAATTATATTTATGTGATGTTTTATTTTGTCTGTGTTTATGCTTATTGCCTCGTATGTGACGTGTGTATATGTCGATATGGTGTGTTATACATTTATGTGCGTATTGGGGATACATGCTGTGTGTGTGCGTACGTACAAACTTGTGTCTGGTGTGTGGATGTGCATGCATGATGTGTGTGTGTGTGTGTACCCTGCCCTGCCGTCACACTTTCAGGAGGTGCAGACAAGCACCAGATGGACGCGGAGCTCCGTAAGGAAATGATGGCGATTTGGCCGAATCTCTCTCAGAAGCACCTGGATCTGCTGGTAACACCACACAAGTGTAAGTCATGGATGGGTTTGTGGAACAACCACCAAAGATCATCAATTCATCAGAGGAAAGCTTCTCACCGCTCAGCACCCTCTGATCAGGCAATACACAACCCTGAACTGACCTCCTCTCTCAGCTCACGCTCCTTAATCCTGCCCCAATCAGACACACCAGTTTCCTGTGCTTTTAGATGTGCTGAGATCAGCTTTATACTGTTCTCAGAATGTTGGCTAACGTTCTCTCAAAGTTATCAAAAACATTCTTGCGGTAACGTTAGTAGTACGTTTTGTTAAACGTTACATAGCATATATATATATATTAAAGTTGTAAGTTGTTAGTGGAACATTTGAAAAGTTACAGAATGTAAAACACTTGAATAATGTTCTAATAACTAAGCAGTAATGTTAATGCAACGTCTAAAAATGTTTTGAACGTTCCTAGAACATTTAAATTTTTAACATCATGTAAATGTTAGGGAAACGTTCTTACAACCTAACATTGTCAGCAGGGTCATCTCAAGACTAAATGAACTCTAATTTCACAGAGACATGGTTTACAGGCAAACCTTACAAACACGAGGCAAACATTAAAGCTCCACCTGCTCTAGTGCTGGATGATTTATTTAGTATTCGTTCGTTTCTTATTTACACACGCTACCATTACTTTACATACACTTTTGCCTCCTCCCCTGACCTGTCTCCTCCTCGCGCTTTCTCCTCTCCTCTGTCTTCAGTGCCTGTTATCAGGGGGTGCCTCGCTATAGACCGATCCTCTATAGAAGTCTTTTCACTCCAGCATGTGTAAAGCACAGAGCTGGGCTTAGCTTAGCCATCAAACCACAGAGTGCCTCAGAAACAGAGAGTAACCAAAGATAACCTAGAGGTTTGTCCCTGGATTATCTCTTATCTGAGGGTATTTAATGACGTTAGGTGCTTTACAGTATGAGATAATTATTATCAGAATGTATGTAAATCTGTGTATGTGAACTATAAAACGAGCTAATAAATTTGGTTCTTCTGTGTTTTTCTATAGCATGTTTTGATATTTTAGCATGTGGGTTATTTTTGAGTTTATTGTGGATCTATGGGGGCCTAATGTAATTTCACTATGAGTTTGTCCTGAGGAATAAGTGTGTCACATGAACTGGCGAGATTTTGACGTTCATGGCAGCTTCAAATTTTTCAGTTTATATGTTTATGCATTTCATTCAAACTCTGGACGCCACTGCGGAGTTTTGACGAAAAATTGGAGCTCCTTACAAAATATTTAGTCTAATCTTGAATAGCTTTAATTGAAGTTTTTGATGTGTCTTTAATTTTGGTTTGTATGTGACTTGATGACATTTACTCATAGTGGAATGGCTTTTACGCCCTTGTATGATTTCAATACAGGCAAAGAACTGTGTAGCTTAAAAAACTCCTCGATTTAAACAAAGTGATTTAGTTAACGAGGATCTGATTGTGAAAAGACTGTCGGCTCTGTGGCATCTTGTATCTGTCAGTGTACTTTGAACTTTGTCTAATGTCAGTTGTATATTGTGTGTAGTGTATTTATGTGTGTATATATTACTGGTAAAACAGTGGCCCCATAAAAAAAATGCCACACTTAAAAATGTCATTATATTAGATAACAAAATGTCAGTTATTTAAAGATATAGATAGCACTTACTTTTCAAGCACAAGTTTAAGATGTGATATTTTGTTATTCAATGCAATAACACACGTATTTTGGGGGCCGGTGTACTATCCTGTATGTTTGTAATTTGTCTTGTCATTTGTTGTGTTTTTGTAGTCCAGTTTCTCAGACCAAGATCAAGTCCCATTCTGGACTGACAGGAACTTCTGATGGTTTATTCCTGGGTTTAGTGACTGGGTTTAGTCTGGGTCTGTGAGACTGGACCTTTGTGTTTGTGGCATGCCTCGTCTCCCACCCCCATACCCCCCTCGGCTCAGGGTCCCATTCCACCCCAGTCTAATTGTGCAGGGTAACTGTCTCATTCTCTCAGCAGCGACAGACCTGACAGTGGGCAAGATCTACGCCGCCATGATGATTATGGAGTATTACCGGCAGAGCAAAGCCAAAAAGCTGCAGGTCCTTCGAGAGGAGCAGGTACCGCTTCAAATTAACAAATCTTCTCTCCTGTCTTACCCTTCCTCAGCTCCACTGCCAAACAAATAAAACACCTTCTGTTTAGTCAAGCTTCTGTAATGAACATTGCGGAGGAGACTGGCTAACTCATGCTAGTCAGCACTGAGAAAACACAATTTCTGATTTGTCATCCCTGCAACTGTCTTAAAGGAATAAGTCAGAGGTTTGTTTTGAATAGGACTGGGCAGTGAGGGAGTAAGAGAGCTATTCTCAGTTGTAGACGCAGTCTCCATTGTGGTTGTTAAGCTGCATTTTGTAACTTTTTGGTTAAAATTGAACAAAAATCTGTTTTTGATCTAGTACATAACGGATCAGTGTTCAAAACCATCTCTTTACCTTACCCAGACTTGCCAAAGTGAGTTTATGTCAGTGATTTATAATTGCAACTGTCAGGTCCAATTTCCCCAGAAAAATAAGTTTGACTCGTGATTACATCATGTCTGTAAACAGTGATGATGTAAAATGACTGCTATATCACATGTGTGGGTCCAGAAATAATGATGTGAAATAATGATGAAATAATGCAGAACGTGTTGAACGATACAACATGGCCTTTTTTGGTGTTATTTCTTGTATAGTAGAAATAACACACAAAATCACGGTAGTGAATCACTACCACCTCATGTCTTCTGGTGGGCTGAATGGAAATACCTTGAGCCATTAGCATCTATCTAGACAGCACAGTCCCAATGGAAGTCTCCATTCAGGTCAGTGAGGCTACAGGAGGACTCCGTTTCCCATGATGCCCTCTGGGTGACCTCTGCTGTCTGGTACCCCACCACCTGTGTACTGCACGGTGGCTTGTGTGTGTTACCTCATATCCCATAAGTGTGATCCCAGCTGCAGGCCATGTTCATATCTCACACAGAACCGAACGCCATTAATGTTTCAGCGCATGGAGCCGTCGCCGAACCAGGAAGGGGGGCAGGGGTTGAACGGTCTCCCCGGAATACCCCAGGAAACTGTCAACAGCCTGTGAGTACAACTTCCCTTTCTAACAACATAATCTGTGTGATTTTATGTGAGCCATATTTTTGTATCTTAATCTGTCTAACAGATCAGATGAAAGGACCAGTATAGTTTGTGCTTTGGATCCTAGTGGCCTTACTTAACTAGCTGCTTAACTAGTTTAACCAAGGCTAGCTTGGTCAACCAGCTTCATTAGACAGATAATGCTTGTTGATTGGCTCCACTAGCTTTGCAAGCCTGGCTATGCTGGTAAACCATCTAAGTGAGCAGCAAACCAGCATAAACCAGCATAGATGTTCATGTTGGCCTAAGATGGTCTTTCAGCAGGAAGTTGATTATCTTTGTCTGCTTTTAATTGTTTTCTTTCATTTACATTTATGCATCTGGCAGACGCTTTTATCCAAAGCGACTTACATTGCATTATACTATACATTGTTTCCAAGTATGTGCAATCCCTGGGATCGAACCCATGACCTTGACGTTGCTAACATCATGCCCTAACCACTTCTTTTTTCTTTGTAGGCCACACTTCTCTTGTTTTGTTTTTACTCAGATGTTTGTCTTCTATTATGTTTCAGTTTTGTGATATACATCAGTCTTGCCCTTTTACCTCGTTTGCGGGAGTTGCCGGTGTCTTTGTGCTTGTTGCGTAACTTGGTGGACAAATTTGTGTGTAGCTGTGTGTGAGATTTAGCTGTTCATGTCTTTTTCTGGTTCAGACCTCCAGAGGGCAAAATGAGCGAGAGCCAGTCGTGGGTGACGTCACGCGCGCAGGAAATTTTCCAGAAGTCTGTTCCGGAAAACTGGAACCCAGACAGATCTGACGGTCACCACAACAACCGTCACAATCCGCAGGTAATACCTGAGACACTGATCCAGGATCAGACAAGCATCAGCAGCACCCCTGCTTTACACCGTATCTTCTCCAAGGAGGCTTTTGTTGTTTAGTTCTGACCTTGACTTAATTCTTTGATATCAATCGAAACCTCTCTAGCTGTTTTTGGCATTTGGTGTACCAAAAACTGTGTGTTTTAGCCAGTCACTGTCTTCCTAGTCATTGCCCCTTTTTGCACCATTTGGACACACCCCTCATTCATACTGTCACACTTTCTTCCTCCTCTGTCTCTCTTTTGCCCTGTAGCTCACATCTGTTCTTTATCTCTCTAATAAATTGGTTCCTTTCTTGATCTCCACTGCTCATCCCAGCTCACGTGTGTGGACTCTACCACCTCTGTCAGACTGCAGGGGTGTTTCACTGCTTGGCTGCTTCCTCACTATCTGCTGGATCGTACCAAACTCTCTCCAGACTCTCATCTCTCCTTCAGTGTAACTGTTCTCTGTAGCTCAACAGTCTGATGTTTCCCTGCACTAGTCACTCATCAGAAGTAGCCACTCATCTCCTAGTAGCATGAAGCACAGAGACAGCTAAAATAGATAGCTTATGCTAAAAAGTACTTTAACCAATGGTGGGCAATCTGATCCAACAAGGTTGGTGTGCGACTAGTCTAATTTGAAATGTTCTCAGAATGTAACATTTTAATCCGATTGGCTGGCTGGCTTTATGGATACATCGATCAGCCAGGAAGAAAACATACAAATTCCCACGCTGCTGCCCAGCTAACAATTTTAGGTTTCCCTAACATTTACAGTCATTTTGTTGAAATGTTATTTTTAAAGTTCTAGGAATGTTCAAAATGTGCATTTTTTGTAGAAGTTGTATTAACGTCATTGCTTGGTTACAAAAACATTAATCAAACATTTGTAATTCTGTAACTTTTTAAAACGTTCCACAAACTACTTAAAAATAACGTTTCTGATAATATATATATATAACCTTGATGAAATGTTCTATTAATGTTATTACAAGAACTTTCTAAATACATTTCTTAACATTCTAAATACATTATCTGTTAGCTGGGTTATTGATTTGGCTGATCAGTTACACATTAGCCATTAACAAAGTTTTAAATGACCCATAACTTTAAATGCTTGAATACACATCAGACTTTTGTGTGTTACACTGCCCTCTACTGGTTAAAACCCTCATTTGTCCATCATCGGATCAGATAGAGCTGTAGGCCGGTGACGCACCACATCAGCCCGGCCCACATGCTGTTGCTCTGTTTTGCAGACGGTAGAAATGAGAGAGATTGGGCCTGTTGGGAACGGTTACTCGGACACTGAGCCCTATCAGCCAATGGAAGGGCATGGGCGGGCCATCTCCATGCCACGCCTCTCAGCAGACAACCAAGTGAGCACCCTCATCCCTTCATCAATCCCTCCATCCATCCAGTTTTGTCCCTCCACCTTTTATCTGTTATCACCCGACATCCCTCCGTAGTCAGTTATCCAGCTAACAGCCTTTGACCGCTTTGGTTTGGTGAGCCAAACTATAAACAGGTTGGTACGCTGTCATGCTAACATGTCCATGCTAGCATGTCTTTGTCAGGAGTCAAAGGGCACGTGGATAAGTGGCTTTCAACCTAACTTTCCTGCATGGCAGTGTGTGTGAGAGAGAGAGAGAGAGAGAGAGAGGTCCCTGCATCATCATATGCTTACCTTCAGGAAAACCCTGGTGTGTCTGGAGTGTGCTGTCTCCAGGGCTTGATTTGAGGTAGTGACTTTTGGAGTGAAGTTGTTGAACTAATGTGACAGTTGCACAGCAACACTGATCTTAAGTGAAAACTTAAATTTCTTTTTAAAAGTTAGAAACCAGTTTCTCCCACTTAAAGGTCTAATAAGTGATTTCTGACTAACGCTATATAAATTTTTTTGACACCCAAACAAGCATAACTCTCCTTTCATTGCTCCACCCTCAAAATAATGAACATGCTATGCAACACAGTTAATGACTAACAGCTGAAGCAAAAGCCTCCGTTTCTGATTGGCTGTGAGAGTGTTATGGTGTTGCCTGGATCGGTCCGATTTTTGTAAATTTCTGTGTAAATTTTCTGTTATTTACACAGCCAGCAAACACACAGAACAGATATCTACCAAACATTCACAACATTGTTTGGGTGTTGATTTCAATGTTCAACAGCGTTTTTCAGAAATCGCTCACTGCTCCTTTAAAATGTGTAGTGTCATTCCTGTTGTATTGTAACGATTAAACCTTTTCAAATCAATCTCTGTAGACAGCACCACACTCAGCAAACATATACACACATAAAACACACAACATCCAATCAGCATCAGCTCACTAAGAAATACAAATGTGTTTATCAGGCCAGTGCACTACAAGGTATACAAGCATTGTCATACGCACACCTCACTCAGATATAAACCCCATGATGTCTTGGTTGAGGAGCTGTTGGAGATGCGTTTGGGCTGAGAGTGTAAGCTGGATTTTGTAATACATGTTAAGAAGCAGTGTATGCGTGTGTGTGTGTGCGCCTGTGTCTGTGTGAGGTACACACTAAAGTGTTATGTCACCAGTAGACCATCAGGAAGAGTAAATATATGGTGTGTGTACTCTGTGTATTTGTGTTTGTGGTGCTGCACACTCAGTGCTGTCCCTCAGTGGACAGTGTGTGTTTGTGTTGTTTCCGTGACTCACTCTTGTTTAACACTGCTCTGTCCCACAGAGTTTGCGTTCTGCTGCGGTAAGTGTGTTCGCGTGCTTCCTATCTCCCGCTACACTGGCTCAATTTTTGTCTTTTTCTCTTCCCCCCCCAACCCCTTCCTGTCAATGCCTGTGTGTTCCTGTGCTCTCTTTTAAATGAAATGGGATTACAATCTCTCTCTCTCTCTCTCTCTCTCTCTCTCTTTCTCTATCACTGTTTTATTTACTCCCTTTGTTTCGGTCTCTTTCCAATCCCTTTGCTTTCCCTGACTTCCTCAATGTCTTTATGCACTTTTTGTAATGCTGTTTTCTGATGTGGCACACTTGTCTTTCTTGTCTTTTAACTCGCACTTCATCATTACCAATTGTGATCACCTCTGTTCATTGGTCATTCTGTCATCCGTCACACTGTTGTTCTCATCTCTGCTTTTACCCATAATTCCAATCTCCCATGTATTCCTCCTTCCCTTTTCCATCCTTTTCTGTTTTCTCTTTACTTCCCTTTTACTTCCTCCCCTCTCTCTCTCTCTCTCTCGTTCTCTCACACATGTTCTCTGCTATGCTCTGTGTGTCGTCTCTGTGGTCTCATGCGTGTGTCCTGTTCTGCGCACCGTCTGTCTGCTGTTCAACAGCGACGGAGACACAGGCCGAGAGGAAGTAACCTCAGTGTATGTACCGTCTCTGGC
>JAZGTI010003471.1:5896-31316 GCA_036877585.1 Botia kubotai
GGGGGGGGGGGTATGAAGCGACCAATCAGATTCAGACGCCCGGCTACACTTGAAAAGAAGGGCGTAACTTTAGAGCAACTTTTTGCAGGAAGTTGCGAGCTCCACCTCTTTACTCACTGTCCCGAAGCTTATATGTGCGGGAAAGTGAAGCAGACTCTTTACTGTTCTGGCTCGGCACTGCACGGTGGGAGAGGGCAAATAATAAAAACACCACACAGAACTTCAACTTCCTTCTTTGAGTTTCAGATCATATCTGAGACTTGCCTTTTTACACCGTATCTCTTGCGCACATCCAGTCGTGGCAAATTGAAAAACCCGTTGCATCCAAAGTATCCAGGTCGGTCCTCAAATGAGAGATCATCTGCGACTGTCTCCTGAAACAGAAATGTCTGCAACCATCCTTTCCGCTTTCTACGACATCGACATGCTGTACAAGGTAATTTGCGATTTAACCAACAAAAACTTAGTATGATAGTGCATTTGCATCTTATCTCTGGTGAGGTTTTGCAAAGACATTTCGAGAAGTTTTAGGATTGGCGCGCTGCCCTTAATGCATGCTTCACAACTTCTCAAACTTTGCAGAACATTTAACTTGTGTTTTGAGCATAACACCACCGCCTATGGGTAAACTAAACATAATAAAGAATTGTACTCAAATAAGTACTCTGCATTCGTTTAAACTCTTGCTTTGTTCTCTCCACGCAGCAGGAGAAGAGCCTCAACATGAACGCACTTCACATTAACAGTATGCTGGATAAGAAAGCGGTCGGGGCTCCGGTAACAACCTCCAGCAGTACCAACAACTGTAACGCCTACACGTCAGGATTTTTCCGTCGAAACTCCACCAGCAACATGGAGTCCATGACGAACGGCAACAAGTACCCCGCCGGTTCTTATAACAACATAAAGGAGAGCTCCAGCACGACTTCCACCGCCATTATGAATAAGGAGAACAAGTTTCGCGACCGCGCCTACAGCGAAACCGGGGAGCGCGGCCAGCAGCAGCTGCAAGTGCTGCAGCAGAAGTCGGGATCGCAGATCAATTCCACCCGCTACAAGACCGAGCTGTGCAGGCCCTTCGAGGAAAACGGGGCATGTAAGTACGGCGAGAAGTGCCAGTTTGCCCACGGCTACCACGAGCTGAGGAGCCTGTCTCGCCACCCAAAGTACAAGACTGAGCCCTGTCGCACTTTCCATACCATCGGCTTCTGTCCTTACGGTCCGCGCTGCCATTTCATCCATAACGCCGACGAACGGCGACCAGCACCGACCAACGCCAACAATATGCACGGAGAGCCCACCAAGGCCGCCCGGGGGGAGCCGGTGTGCGGCTACGGGCAACAGCTAGCGGCAGGGGGCTTCAGGGACAGACCCAAACTCCACCACAGCCTCAGTTTCTCGGGTTTCTCCAGCCACCACCACGGACTCGACTCGTCTATTCTCGAAAGCCCCACTTCCCGCACTCCCCCACCCACATCCTCCAACAATCACTCCTGCCCCGCTAACTTTTACGAAGACGTTCTGTCGCCAAGTTCCATGACGCGTTGCCTTAGCAACAGTGCCTTCTCTTTTCCCGGTCAAGATCTTAAAGCCCTGCTCACCCCGCTGGCCGTGCACACGCATAACGGTTACACCAGCCAGTCCAATGGTGCTTATTACGGAAACCTTCAGGTCAACATGGGCGGCGGCGGCCCCCCTTCTCCACCGTACGGTCTCAGTCACCTACAGTCCATCCACCGCCTATCAGAGTCGCCGGTGTTCGACTCGCCCCCCAGCCCGCCTGACAGCATCTCAGACCGTGAGAGCTATGCCAGCGGCTCGCTCAGCTCCTCCGGAAGTCTCAGCGGCTCCGAGTCTCCCAGTCTGGACGGCGGGAGACGTTTACCTATCTTCAGCAGGCTGTCGATTTCTGACGACTAAGCAGCGTTTTTATGTATTTTCTTTGTAGTGAACTTTAGAGGAAGTTTCAGATTCCGAGTCTCCTATTAGATCTGTAGTTGATAAATAGACTTTATTATAGAGGGAGATGGATTGTCGAAACCTTGACATGGCATTAGTTGATTATTTCTGTTTGAACTGCTTTTGCTTGAGTAGGGTTCAACAGAAGGCATTCCACCGGTGATCTTTGTGCTGCAGTTTTGTTGCATCCAATAGGTCTTTTTTTGACCAATTACTTTACAGATTTGTACAAAAGGCGTTTTTTGAACATGAAAGACAGAGTGGTTTCAGATTTTCCTCCATCCTTGCCAAGAATATGCCTTGACACAAAGTATGCGCTTCTGAAAGCTCACAAGAACTTCCATTCCAAAAATTGATCCAGTTTCACAGCGCCACCCAGTGGTTTGGTTGGTTTGTGCAGTTTGAAGCTCTCCTTTGGCTTGTTGGAAAATCACTGCTGATGGTTGAATATATCTATTTTTTTAGCTGATTTGAGTGATTACATACCAGTGCGTAACTGGCTACGAACTATTTAACTTATTTATTTTATCTTGTGAAAAGTATAGGCTACATTGTTAATTGTGTCCATACTGTATTTATCAAGTATGATGAAGCAATAGATCTATATTCTTTTATTATGTTTAAATTATGATTGCCATTATTAATCTACATAAAGTGGAGTGTATGTTCTTTTCACAGTAATATATATTTTTGTTTGGTCTCTTTTGTAACTTCACTTTATTTTATTGTAAATGAGTAAAACAAAATCTTAATTTAAGAGATTGTATGTGATATTTATTTCATTAATTTTGTTTCCTTGTTTACGTTTATTAAAAAAAAGTTTGTGTGATTTGCTGTTTGTTGGGATGTTACTTTTTGGAAGGGTTTGTTTTGTTTTGTAAAATTTTTAGACGTGTCCTGTTAGATATGTCTGTAGAATGTATAAACTGGTTGGCAGAGGACCGTCCGAACGTGTAGCCTAAAATTTTTATAGAAATCAGATTTCAAAGATCCCAAGTAAATGAATTAACCAAAAAGTATTTTATTTTCCTTTTTTTAATGCACAGAGTTAGGCTGTGAATTCAGCCACGTGCATGAGAATGTAGCAGTCCGATGCCCCAGTGTTATTGCCTAGTGCCTGTGGGGGATTCACCATCTTACATTGCCTTATGATTAACCAAATAAAGTATTTTCATACATGTTATTGTTTTACAATAAGAGGAAATGAATGTAGTTTGTAATTTAAACTTCCTGGAAGGTTGTTGCCACTTTTTAAAGGAGAGATATAGAAACTTAGAGCAACAGTCTAAGTGTTATTTTTTCTATGACTCCCTCTTCCTTTCATTTGTTTTGACTGTTTTTCTCTTGCTTTCCTATGATATGGTCTGAATCTTCCAAACTTGCTGGACGGGGAAGAGTTGGAACATGTTTAGTTTGTACATAGTTGGTACAGGGGATTCACACTATGTACCTTTCTTGACTACTTTATCAGAAGTAAAGCGTTTTGAATGTAGAAAAAAGACAAAAACAACAGGACTTGTAACATTTGTTTTTGGAGAGTCAGTTCACTACAAATTGGGTGTGAGACTGTTAACTTTGTACTGTACATTTTTGTAGTTCTCCCAATAAAATAATTTTTGAAAAAATAATGTGGCACATGTGGTTTATTGAAAAACTGGAGCAATCAAGTCATACTTAAGCCAGTTATGTATTAGGTCTTAAAGTTGCAATAACGTTTTGGAAAACAATATCTCTTTCCTCTCACATGAATCCTAACAGCTAAGGTTGAGTTTAACCACAGTGTTCTGCATTTTGGCTGCACATATAGCTTGTGAAAGCAGTTGTGGGGGGTTGCCCCTGACTTTTGCTCCTCTGCTCGATGACTGTTGACTGAGATAGTACTAACCTACACGTGTTATCATAACAGTTTATATAAATTTCAAACAATATATAATTCATCAAACCACAGTTTGCTAGTTTTGGTTATCTGATCGCACTTATGTAACTGCATTGTATTGTCTAAAATAAACAGAATTAAATGGTTGTTCTCTCAACACAGAATAAGAACATTTGGTATCGTGCCCTCTACACACAAGGCCCACACAGAATCTGCACACGTTCTGCAGATTTGGAACACCTGCCATTCTCTTCAGTCCCTGTATGTTTATTACATATTTTGGCTAATTTATTACCCTTAGATATCGATAAGAGTACAACTCTCTCAGCTCTAACTAGTTGTACCATGACTAAAATCCATTCCACAGATATATACTCAAACTCGGAATGAAAAAACATTCACAGATTCCGTTTGAATCCTAATGTTAATATATTGTTTACTGTTCATTAGTAGTGATACATACTCATATGATCCTAGATGTGGTGGTATGAAGTCTCTGATTATACTCTCCAATAAATAACAAATACTGCAGGTCATATATCCCATCCAAACTGGGTTTAGTCATTCAGAGCTATTTGTTTTTGCCAAGTTTTCAAGGCACTGCTGTAACTTTAATGGAGTATTTGATAAAAGCTATCACCACCAGTAAAGTCATTTAGAAAAGAAAGAGCCAGTATTGAGAGGGCCACAAGATAAGGAAGAACGATAACAGTGGGCAAATATTTATCAAGTTCCACTCCTTTTTATGTTTATTAAGACCCACAGCGAGTAGATCAATGCCAAATGGGTGGTACATGCCCATGTGTGTCTGTTTTGTATGCCACCTTGAGGTGTTTGTCTTGTATGGTAACATTTGCCCAGTTGAATTCTGAATCACTACCAGGCCTCAGTGTTGTTAATCTGAGTGCAGTGTTTATGCTTGTGAATACAAATGCTTGTGTGTCAGCGTGTGGTAAATGGCTCTGGAGCTTCTACAATGACAGGAACTGCTCTGGCTTCTGATTATGGCAGGAAAGACCCAGTTCCTCACTACCTCCCATTTCCAGACTCTCTCCTGCTGATTTTGTCATCTTTATTAGTATTGTCAGTTGGGCCTTTCAGCTTCTGAAAGTTTCTATTTGTGCTCCAGTGCGTTTAACAGGAATAGTTGGGGAGTGGGAGAAACACTGCTGATCATGTCAAGTAAAGAAGGCCCTTTCTCAAATATGTATAAGTTTGTGTTTGTTTCCTGGAGTAGAAACTCAAATGCAGTTTCTTGTTGCACTTCTATTTTCTCTTTGCATGTTCATTGAGTTGTGCAGCTTGTCCCTGACCCTCTGCTATTTCACAAAATTACAAATATTTACACGTAATGTGTGCAAGGTTACTGTTTACAAGCAGGCCAGTAATGGGCCATGTAAAGACAATATCAATAAGGAATAAGATAAATTCAGTAAAGTGTGAATCTTTGCTCAAGACAAACAAGTCAAACAAGCTTTCTGCATCAGCTTTTTCTGATATCAGTAACACATGTAATTCACGTTTATCATGTGAAGGAAAACCTCAGTCAAACGTTATAGTACAGTCCACTGGTTATTATAAAATTGGTTGCCTGGGGCAAAAGCCGTTTATACACTTGTACACAAAATGTACAAAATGATTGCAAAGCTTAGTGGAATACAGTGCCTTGCAAAAGTATTCATACCCCTTGAACTTTTTCACATTTTGTCACCTTACAACCACAAATTTAAATGTATTTTATTGAGATTTTATGTGATAGACCAACACGAAGTAGCATATAATTGTGAAGTGGAACAAAAATGATATACGGTTTTCAAAATTTTAAGCAAATAAAAATCTGAAAAGTGTGGCGTGCATTTGTATTCTGGCAATCTGGCTGAGCTTGAGCTATTTTTAGTCTCTAGATGTGCAAAGCTGGTAGAAACATACCCCAAAAGACTTGCAGCTATAATTGCAGTTAAATGTGGCTCTACAAAGAATTGACACGGGGGGCTAAATACAAATGCACACCACACTTTTCTGATTTTATTTGCTTAACAATTTGAAAACCATGTATCATTTTGGTTCCACTTCACAATTATCTACTACTTTGTGTTGATCTATTACATAAAATCTCAATAAAAACATTTAAGTTTGTGGTTGTAATGTGACAAAATGTGGAAAAGTTCAAGGGGTATGAATACTTT
The DNA here is from genome assembly GCA_036877585.1 of Botia kubotai. Classification (NCBI taxonomy): domain Eukaryota; kingdom Metazoa; phylum Chordata; class Actinopteri; order Cypriniformes; family Botiidae; genus Botia; species Botia kubotai. The sequence goes on from JAZGTI010003471.1 coordinate 11,918, forward strand.
TGCAAGGCACTGTATGTGCAGCAAAATATTTATATTATACTGCTATCCCTGGCAACTGATCTTCTACACAATACTAGACATTTAAGATCTGACCAATCAAGTATTCTGGAGGATTGCGTAATAATCTGACATGTTCTCGTAATCTGACATGTAATAATCTGTAAAATGTTCTCATAACTGCAAAACATCCCATGCTTTCCACGCTTAATTATAACACAGGTTGTTCTTTGACATTGTGTTTGTGCTTGTTGCCCACTTAAGATTGTGTTTTGCCCAAACACAATGGTTAAATTTGTGGTTAAGATATGTGTGAATATGGGCCGTTGTAGTATAATTACTCAGATTGCTCTCTTAATTATATTATAGGTAAAGTTTCAGCAGGTCTGTTGCTCACTCTAGGATTGTAATGACTATTCAGTTTGTGATCAAGGGATGAGGGCGAGAACTAGGTTACTCATGGCAACAAAAAAACTTTACCTGTGATTACCCTTTGTGAACTTGAGGAAACATGACTTCATATGTCAACTGAAAATCACCTAAACACCAGCTGGTTAAAACACTTAAAAAATAGCTTTTTCACTTGAGATCGATTCAGTGGTTCCCCTCTGACCGGATAACACCTGTTTCTTTGGCCAGACTTCCCCATGCCTCCTCATTGTTTTCAGTATTGTCTTGAGTTTATATTTACTGTTCAAGATGTTCCTGTTGGGGTCCACAAAACACTAACACTGTCAATGGGGTTTCCAAAACATACCAAATATGCAATCCAAAACATTTTGTTTGGATGCAATGCTTCAGGTAGATTAAGACTACAAAGAACTTTTATTTGGCTGTTATGTGTTCAAATAGACTAGCTGATAGATACGGATATTTACTTACCGTACTTTACAGTTACACAGACACTAATGGGTTAGACCTACTTTACCCCATAGACTGTGTGTAGTGGCAGTGAATTATTACATTGTGTGTATTGTATAGAAGTTTTTGTTTGACCGGGTGGAGCTCATCTGTGATAAGGAAGTACTTGTAGTTGCAATAAAAGGTGTGACTAATGTGTGAAATGTTATGAGCCTGAGAAAAGTTGTGTACAGCATAACATTGTTCTGAATCTCATGTATTAATCATAACCTGTATGAATCACAGTTATATTTTAGCAATAGTTTTATTATTGAAGTGTTGGGTGATCGCTACCAAAATGACTTTATTGATGCAGATTATTTATGATATCCAAACACCAAAGTTTAATTGCCATAGTTTTTGAAAACGTCCTTCAGTGTGGTGGTCTATTAGCTTGCTAGTAAACTCACAATCTTTTGCTGTGTACATACACAAATTCAGAGGATCATAAAATCCAGCAGCTTGCGCTTATAAGTGGGAGCCTTATTTGAAAGCTTTTAATTGCCACATGCACTTAAGTGATTTCTTGGCAGCGTGATATGGATAACTGTACTTACTTGTGTTACTCCTCAGTAAACAGTTTTTCTGCAGTTCTACAGGAATCCTTAAATTCTGTTGGTTTATGATGGACTGTCTGTGTGTGTGTGTGTGTGTGTGTTTATGGACCGCAAAGTAATTGCATGTAATCATCCAAAATGTTTATACTGTTCCAATCCTGTAACTACAGTAGAGTGACGGAGCAGAGTGTGTGGGATCTACATGCAGATCCACTTTGTCATCCACAGTTCTGGGTGACGCAGCATTGCAGCTGGTGAGAACTTCTCGCTGGAACGTTTGCAAGTAGAGGGACCAAGTCTTCAAGTTTCAGTATGTGTTTGTGGGAATTTGAAGAGGTCAGAGGTGAGCTTTTGACGGATATTAGGTGGAGTTGAGTCTGAAGGGAAAAGAGGGTAGGGAACTCCAAAGCAGGAAAGTGTTTAAGAGGTGGTGTGCTTGGTCATGTTGAGATTTCATATCGACTGCCTTTCAAACAAAGACTGCGTTGATGAGGTCTACGAGGGAAATGAGGACTGGAAATGAGTGTTTGTGCACTTCAGGATGTTTCTCTACCTCCAATTCCTTGATTCTGCTCTCCTCTTCCATATATATCCCTTCATTTTTCCCCTTTTCCTTTCCCCACTAAAGTCCTTCAAAAGGTTGTATTATTATATATGTTATGGGGTTGATACTTAAAGGAATAGTTCACCCACAGTTAGAATTCTTTCATCATTCTTCTGAAACAAAAGACAAACAAAAATTCTGCTGAATGACTCTTCCACAAAAGAAATAATGTCACGCAGGTTTGGAATTACATGGTGATTTTAATTTTTGGGTAAAATATTTAAAAACATCACTTGTTTACATAATCAGTTTGGTTTGGTCCCTGTACTACAACTTTTGAGGGGTTGAGGACACTGCCCTTTGCCAGATATTACCATTGAGAGCCCAAATTGTACCCTTAAACAGACCTTGAGCCAAAGTGGGTAACACCCTGTAAAGGATCCGATTGGAAAAATGTCTTTAAATAAACTAGGTCCTATCTCCATGCACACTACATGCTCCTGCTCATGCCCACTCAAACATGCCACAAATAAACTTCTATCTCCCAGTTCGCACACACCTCATGTCCTGACACAAAAACAGCCCATCGGGCTATTGTACACACACTCTCAGACATGACAAGCACAAACACTGACAGGATTCGTTAGATTCGTTCAAAACATGCAGCTATGCTGCACCATGCTAACACACCTAAATGCCTGTCCATTCTGTATATCAGTGTTTAAACGTTAAAACTGCCCATATAAACTTACTTTCAAATGCACAAAAAATTAAAAAATTTAATTTTTAAATTAAGTAAATAAAGACTTGATTTAAATTGAGTTGTTGAGGTTAACCCATCAGAGAATATAGTTTTCCCCCAAAAAGCATTCAAATGTGGGGAAAAAATGCAAAGTTAAATTTGTACTTTTACTAAATTGCTTTAGTCATGCAGGAAAGTTTGGCTTCATAGAATAAGATGTCAGTGAACCTGTTGTCAGCAAACATGGACGTACAATTGACTGACAGGCAGGAAATGCTTTAAAGACTTTTGACTGGCTAAACAACAGCATAACAATAGCTTTTTTGCTGTTTAAAGTGTAGAACTGTCACAGAGGCAGCTGTGATATCTCAGGACTATTTCAGTGATATTTTCTATAAGCTATTGCACCCCAAAAAAATACTTACAGCCTCTTCATATAGTAATGGATTTTGGTCACCTAAAAATGGACAGTGTGGGTGTGCGTGGAGTTAAACTATGCTATGTTTAGTGTTGATTTATCACTGTTATGTATGTTTTAACGTCTAAGTAACCTACTTTTAAATAGCAGTGGCTGTTCGTTTCTCTCCCTGGTTTTCCTCTGGTGAAGAAATTAAGCTCATGTCATTGAGCAAAGCTCTATGCCATAGTACTGTCATCAATGACTCACTTCACAGGTCATGTGACCCGACAGGGTAGGCGATCTGTCTCATAGATCGTCTTTATGCTGAGACTGAGGCAGGTCATTCATAGAGTGAGGCGGGTGAGATCTCTGCCATGTGTGTGTGGATATATGTGTGTATATGAGCATTCTCCTCGCTTCCCAGACCAAGCAAAGAGATCCTTCTGCATTTGCCAAAAGAGCACACACACTAAAACACACAAATGTCTGTTTCTCTCTCTTACTTTCTAGGTAAATAAGTAAACATTGCTTATACGCATCTATCCCTGATCTCCTTTCTAAAAGTGCCCCTGATAGAGTCCAAACAGGGTGTAGTGGCATACTAGGTGGAGAGGTGGATCAATAGTTACTTACCTGACCTTGGCAGGCTTGCCTGAAGTCCCTATAAACTCCACACAAAACCAAAAAATAATGTTTAATCATTAACATTTATGCTTAACTCGCATTAGTCATTTTAAAAACAAACAAATGTTAAGCAACATTGCTGCCATAGTTCTGAAATGTCTTCTGTCCATTCAAAAGCTTTAGTTATAGAAAACCTATTGACCTGAGTACAAAGAATGGTAAGTCATTTAAATATCATGGCCAGTTAGGTTTTAACCTGATAAGGAACTTATGTAAGACTCTATAGCCCATTTAAGATAACCTAATTAAAAGCCTTGGACCTTTAATGAGGTAAAATGTTGCAACAAGATGTATATTTGTTTTTCGAGAGTTCTGTAATCACAGGAACATAACACTTTATGCTTTTAGAGCTGGGTAAAGTCTTCTCCAGTGCAGATACTAAAATTGCACCTTTTGTTTGCAGCAGTAAAACTGAGACGGGTGAGGTCAAACTGATAGAAAAGGTAACCTGTAGTGTGTCTTATGTCTGCAAGTTGGTTTCTTTTCCCAACTTTTTAAAGAAACAGTTCACCTACATCACCTACAAATGAAAATTCTTGCATTATTTACTACTGATATGTATAACTATGACTGTGCCAAAAATGTTCAGCCTAATGGAATCAATCCTGCCAACAATTTTTAAAGCACATAAATCTTGCCAGCTCCTGATCACTATATATATTTTTTTTTGTATGCAAAAGAGCAATACGAACATTCTCCCAAATATCTCTTTTCTGTGTTTGACAAAGGAAAGAAAGGGTTTACTATGACATGAGTGTGAGTAATGTACTTTAACGCTTGAAACAATGTGAACCAAAAACCCCCTTCATCTAAACCTACTATTGTCCTGCAGTGATTTAGTCCAGAGTGAAACCAGAGTGCCGTGCGGAAATGGAATGTGGGGATTTCTCCCCCCGCATAGACCCCTACAGCCTGGTGATAACTGGTTTCATAACTGTTTATTACTCAGTGACCCTGGGCCAAGCTCAGAGCTGCTCCTGCGTCTCAGATTACTTCCATTTTAAGACTTTTGCTTCTCGTTCCTTTCTGCTTTCCTCACAGATGTGGTGTTTATGAGTGAAGTGTTGAATAAACTGTTTATGAAAATGCCTCCGGTTTCATTAGAGGAAAAAATAGATGGGGTATTTCATGACTGGCAGAGTGTTTTGGTGGCACTAGCTTGACTTCAATTTCTCACACAGCTGAGACAAACAGTCATATTCATAAAGACCGTTTTTATCGACCAGATTTGGAGGCAGTGTGTTTTACAGTAGAGTGAGAAAACACTCATAAAACACATTCTTTTACAGATTTGCTAAGCAGAAGACAGGAGTGTTTGTACATTTTATGTGAACGTTTTTATTTTCTGGACATGAAGTCAAATCTCTCCGTCTTTTTCCTTTCTCACTTACATCTCACACCGTCTCCAGTTCAACCAGCCTTCAAAAGCCTTTGAAAGTCTTTGTTAATGTATAGGATAAAAAGACAAAATAGGCTTTAGACCTTTACATTACATTAGGGTGCCCACCACCCACTGTGGGACAAGTAGTAAGTAGTAATTTTACCAACACAGAAAAGTTACATAAAACTGTAATATAATGATTATCTAATGGAATATAAACATTTGTACTCTGCCTTTCAGCTCCTAAAAATTCTTTGTCCTTTAGTTCCTTCCAGAACACACCAACAGACTACAAAAGATACATGGTACAGATATTGTTAAAAGAAGGAACACACTGCTGTTTGTCAACTTTGCAACTTATGTCTTTATTCATACACATCCAACATCAATGGCAAATCAAATGCCAGCAGCATTTCAAGGGCAGCAGAATTTTCGTGCCATATTTAAAACTAAATCTTTCATATTGTCACAAAGGATGGGAATCGAAATATTAATGAACTCCTCTCTTTTTGCCATCCCCACAGCAATCAACAAGAGGACAAATTCTACTTTCTTCCAGCACCACAAAATGCACTTTCCTGAAACACAAGAAAATAGCACCACAGCAACCACAGTATTCTATTCTCTATTGTACACAAAGAATGTTAATTTTACCTTAGTTCATTAATGTACATTTTTATTTGGATGTGCAGCTTCCAATATGGCCTTCTGCTTCAGTACATAGCTGTACAATGTCATCTGGGGAAAAACTCTCCACAAATGCATTGGTAACAGTACTAACTAGTTTTCCCCTTATCAAAAGGATCTCCACCATATCACAGAGATGGGAGAATGTGAACTCACTCTTCAGGCCCAAGGCTGCAGCATTTTTGTGATAGTTGTTGTTGATTTTTCAAGTGTAGACTTCTAGAAATGAAAAAAAATGTTTCCTGTTCTTTTGGTATGGAAACTGTGGGAGGTAAGGGCTGGTTACTACTCCAAAAAGCAATCCACCTGTCGCTGTTAAAGGACAATTTCATATAGCTCACAGACAGTCTGGTACCCTCCCTCCAAAAACAAAACAACCTCATGGATATCTTCAGTCCACTATTGAGGAAGTACAGGTAGGCCTGAAACTCAAGAAGTTTCCCCTTACTGTCTTGATCCTTTGTAAATAGTTTCTATGACATCTTTGGGGAATGTTCCTCTCCCAGTGGCAAAAAGTAGGTTGTGATTGCAAGCCAGCTATCAGGTAACCTTGAGACAACAGGCCATCTTGTAGGTACGTGTCTCCAGTTTCCAGTCTGTCTCCAGCATATTTTGCACAGTTGTGCACTATGTGAGTCATACAGTTTGCCTTTAAAATGCCAGTGTTGTCTGTTTTTAGCTAAAACAGAATAGTGTTTGCCATAATATACACTTGCGTTTTTAGCAGTGTATGCAGAAATCAGTCACAGAAAACCACAGGTCATTTTCTTTTTTAGCTTTATCAGTCACTATCACTATTGATTTGTCACTATCTTTAGCTCACTTTTTAATCCAAGCTCTGGTGTCCAGTATCTTTCTGACAGTGGAAAAAGTTTTGTATTGCTGTGATTTGGTCTTTAAGCCACAGAAAGAACCAGCAGTGTTCTTAATTCACCTAAGCAGTTATATGATCTTAGAGAAAAATGACCAGGGCTAGCTTGCTACCACAGTCAGCTGATCTGTATGATTGTGCATGCTGCACAAAATGCTGATGTGATAAATGCTGGTTACGTCAGATGCTGTGATTTCATCAACGTGGCTATCCTCTTTGGAGTAAAGGAATGAATCAATTGACTTGGACATTTCTTTCTGTTGTTTTCTTCTGTTGTGTGATTTGCATCTGCTATGATGCTTAACATCATATTCCTCTCCATGTAAAATTGAACAACTGATTTTACATAGATTACAAAACACTTTCACTATCACCTTCTACCAGCCTGGCATGTTCTTTTCCATTTTCACTTCAGATCAACAAGCTTCTCATTTGGAGACCACTTTTCCCAATCCACTCAGGGTTGCACATAATATTCCATGCTGACTCAAAACAAATGTGAGACCAAACTGCTCACCACAAAATCATCCTTAAGGCAAACACAAGACATCGACCTAGCCCTTCACTAACTGATGATACCTGTATGGGTACTTGAATGGGTTCACATCATGCCACCCACCTTCTGTCTCTTCATCCTGTCTGTAATTGTGTCAGTAGTGCTAAGCTATTATCACACACCGGCCTACATTCCATTCTATTAGGGGTGTAATAATATATCATTGTCATGGTTCGAGTTCATATGGCAGCTTTGGAACCACAGTTTGGTTCAGTTCAGTTTGCTTTGGGGGCAGGGTTCATGACATGAAGCAATTTTAACTTTATAATAATAATAATAATAATAATACTTGAAGCAATCCTGCACTGAATTTTAGGCCCTGGTATATAATATTTAGAAAAATACAGCTCTTATTAGTTGTTAAAAGTTTACTATTTAATCAAATGCCAAGGAAGAAAACATAGTTTTGCGACATAAGGGAAAGTAAGATCAATCTCAGCAATGGGCCAGGGTAGCAGGGGACGCCATGAGGGTACTGCGGTACATACTGTGGGTGGTGTGTTATGGTTTTTTGGTGGTTTGGTTTTGAATATTGTAACACCCTTACATTCTATTTGTGGGCAGGTGGGGTAGTTGGGGCTGATGTTTCTAGGACACTAATATTTACAGGAAGCATTATACAGTTCTAACATTGGAAAACATTGCAGTTTTAGCATGACTCATAATTGTAAATTATGCAACCTTTACAGACTCTCTTTTATTATTGGCACAGACTGGCTCTGTTTGATACAGGATATGAATAAAGGGTTTTGAATAGTTTTTGATAGTCATGCAGTAATAATGTTTTATAACCCTTTTACATGCAGTGTCATAGCAAATTACATTTAACTAGTTTTTCAGCATTTCATAACAATTTGCAATATATATATTTATTAGATCAAACACTTATGAATGAATTTAAATGTTCTCGGACCGATACCTGAGAAAAACTATTTAAAATACTTTAAAAAACATTTTTTTAAAACTAAAATATTGTAATTATGTGTAAAATAATATAAATTATGTAAGTGATAAATTGAGAAATTGTCTAAACTGATACTAACCCAGCAGTATACATGCCTGCTGGTAAAGCCATCTGCACTGACTACATGCTTTGGCTCTGTATGGAATCTACAGATGAGTCCATTAACCAGAGCGTGTTTGTACACATCCTGACTGTACAGCCAGCATTTGACTTACCAAATAGTGAACATTCCTCACTATGATAAACATACACACTCATACGCACTTGCTGGACTGTAAAAACAGCACCACTTAGGCTTGAAACTGGACAGCATGATGTTCAGCACAATCCCTCATGTAGGGAGTCATGAAGCTTTTCTCTTTTTGTGTTAAAATTATCTTTATATGTACAACACTGACAGCTTATTTAGAGGCCAGATTTCAACATCTGGGAACTTCCCCCAAAATCTGGCAGTAGAACATATTCAGAAACTGTGTGCCTGATAACTACATTCTCTCACCTCAGTCTAGCTACACTTCAACATTTTCTCTGCTGTTTACATCCTTCATCACCCACCGCATTCCCTGTTTGTTAACTCACATTTCATCCAACTTTACAGCAGCAGGCAGGATTTGTACAACTCCCAATTGGGTCATTCATGTGACAAGTACAGTTTCCAGTATATTCATTTCATTATTTCCAGTATATATTTTATAATATGATAGGGCAACAGCGAAAGCAACAGGGTTTATGGAAACATGGTTGACAGTTTTAGTAATTATACATTGCAAGCCTTGTGCAGTAAGGTGCTTGTTTGAAAATGTTTAATAATTAATTATTTTCAAAACATCAAAAATAATAAGGTAATAGGTTGATGGATAACCTGGATGTCAATTAAAATCTGATATTTATTTTTTGTATTGTAACTGGTACACATTATCAAACATCATATAAAATTTTAACATCATTTCCACGTTGTCTTGGAAGGTAAGGAATTAAAATAAGCATTTAAATGCAGGGGATGTTTCAAAATGTGTAAATCTGTTTCAGCACCATGTGTATTGGTAAACAGCTTGTGTATAACTCCCCATCACACAATGTTCAACCAAGGGTTGTAAACAACACCTGAACTCTAGTGAGATTGTATTGTTACACATAGTGTGTGCTCCTCGCCCTGACATGAGCCCTGCCCCAACCACACGTGTCCAGAACCGAGACAAATGAAACGCTTCTCTGCGCTCAGGCACCGTCGGGGCCAACAATTGTTCTTGGGTATTATTTTGGTCACTGTGCATGCTGTGTGGGAAGTATGTAGTATAGGGAGAGAAGATAGAGACCTTGGCTCCAGTCCTGCATGAATTCATCCTGTTTGTGCACAAAGACCTGTGCTATGTGTCTTGCTGTCTCTCCTTTCTAATCTAGTGAACTGCCTTGTTGTCTACTCTCACAGTCAACTAGCATCTATTGCAGCATTCTAACTGAAATGGTACAACCCAAGAAACAGTATGAACTATTGTGCATTATACAAATAGTGCACCATACTTATGTAGAACATGGAAGCCTGGATTGACGAGTTTGTTGTTAACATGTTGCTGAACTAATGATGTGATATTCTAAACAGAATCACCAATAAAATCAAGTATTGTGTATAATAGCCTATTTTAATTAGTTTAAACAAACTTTTCAGCCATTTTGGATGTAATTTATGTTGAGCTTGCATGGCAGGGGATACAGGGACTAAGAATACAGGCAATGGTACCTTATAATAAAGTATAATAAGGAATAATTCACAGTTATGTGTTCCTTATCTGTCGTTCTTCTCTATTTTTGCCATTATTCACTTGTTCTCTCTTTTCAGTCCCAAAGAGTGTTTGGTTTTACTGGGTTAATTTCATTGATTGTTTTTGTCATTGTGAATGTTTATGTGTTTATGGGTCATTTATTCTCAGTGGGTTTGCACCTTTCAGATCGGGAACATACTGTACCTAACACCCAACCACTCAATATGTGTGTATAGCCCTTTAACAATCATCTACTGTCTACACACACGCTGTACAAAATCCTTCATGTATCACGCACTGTGTATAAAGGATATTGGACATTAGTAAAGACATGGAACGTCACCAGGTCATGTGTCTCGTATCTCAGAGGGCTTTTTATTGTGGTGGCATGATAGTATAAAAGACCATAAAAGTCTTCACCTCATTGTGAATTGTGAATCATTCAGGACAGAGGTCGGCCTTAATTAGCTTATTTGTCTGGGTATTACCCTTGGAAATGCCCTGGGTAGGGACGACTACAGAACCCATGTATCCTTTATTTAAATGGTGGTAAATATCACAGCAATGAATCAAATGGCATATTATTCCTTAAATGCATGTATGTTAGGAATGTGTTTTTGGAAGTTCAACTAGTAAATCATTGCAGTAGAAACACAAAGAGTCTACCAAATGTAAATTATGTTAAAAAATAGGTCAGAAAGGAGTGAGGTAATTGTTCGTCAGCTGTGTGTTGTTGTATGAAGATTGTGAGTGTAAGTTGTTCTCAGCTTTCGTCTGTGTTTTCACAGTTAATTATTAGCCTCCAGAATTATCATGTGTCTGTGAACTGCAATAAACTATCCCACACATATGGCAGTAAAACACTGATTCACTCTCTTAAACCCAGACAAATGACACATATAGCTGGAGCAAGATTTTCATCAACCACAAATTTATGTAGTTGAATCACAGTGTTAAAGAACATAAACCTGAGTAAATGTAAGAACTTGCTAGGGTGTTGCTAGGCTGATACAATGCTAGGGTGTTGTGGGTGGTTACCATTGCTATGTGGTTACTAAGATATTCTAGATGGTTCCCATTGGGTGGCTTTGACTGTCCTAGTCAAAAGACCCCACCCCAATGTCTCAAAGATTTGTAGTCTGTAGGGTGATGTGGGTGGTTGCCAGGATGTTTCTGTGTAGTTATTAAGGTATTCTAGGTGGCTTCTAGGTGGTTGCTTAATGATCTGAGTCAAAAGAGCCCACCCCAATGTCTCAATGATTTGTAGTCTGTAGATATACAGATTAGTTTATTGGTCTTTTAATTGCTTGCCAGGAGGAAATCCTATGCCCATAAATAATAACACCCCTCTCAACAACCCATACAATTCTGAGGTTGCAGTCATGTCCAAACAGTTTGGGTTATGCATTACAGTTTAATATTTAGAGAAAGCTGTTTGTTCAGAACCCTGATTATAAGTATGACAAATGTTAATACTGTTGCTTGTCTTAGTAAAAACTTTTGAAAATCAGGTCAGGGATGGAGAGCTTAAAATAAATCCTGTGCTGAAGTGCCTTCATTGTGGAGGACAAGCCAAAAGATTATATTACATGTGAACTCATGAAGTAAAAATATATTTTTTTAAAACTATTATATATTGTGTTGTCCAGTGATGTGCCTGGCATCTTATGATTCTTTACTGAATAATGGCAAATCACTTAAGACATCTCTACACTGATGTACACAAAGCACAAAACACAAAGCAAGGGACTCGAGACCAGCTGAATGTTAATCTTGTTCTGTTCTATTTCTAAGTATTCATTAGAATCACAATTCAAAGTATGAAAGAGACAAAAACAGAGTGTTCTACCACTTGTGACGCTATCTGGAGATGATGTATCATTCTCCAGTCATGAGAATCTGATAATGATTAAAGTGTGACATTTTCATTAGAAATGAAAAGTACACTGTTGAAAGAAATTATAAATCTTTGACTGTTATCTCTTCTGAAAAGTTTTGTGTTGGCCTACATGGAACATTTATCAGTGTTGCTGCATCTGCAGCTGTATGTCAGCCAATGACTGTCAGATGGTTAATTCATTCTTTATTACTATAAAATCTTCCTAATTGTTGTTTGTTGTATTTCTGTGCAATGTTAATGGGATCATATGTGTTTGTGGAGGCAGTTGTTCCAGACCAATTATCTCACCTCAGATACACACCACACCTTGAAATAATATTTTTACATTTAAATTTTTATACATTGGCCAGACACCTTTATCCAAAGTAAATTCAATCACTTATCAGTACATGCATTTCCAGGGATTTAAACCTATGACATTGACGCCTCTAGCACTATGCTCAACTAGTTCAGCTGGAGAAGAAACACAGTACATCTTTCTGATTTTTTAGTACACAGAGTCAAACACGTGGGAACAGCTTGGCTGAACAGTGTCCATTGTTTCAGAAAAGAAGGAAAGTGTCACTAATAATTTGCAGCTGACTGATGGTGTGTTTATGACTGAGTGAGATATCTAACTGGAGGCCCATATTTTTGCCTTTTTAGTCATCACATACAAGTGACTCACAAGTATCAGATGTCTGATTTTCAAATATTTGATCAATCTATCTAGGACAAGAGGAAAAAACACACACCTGCAGAACATCATTGATGGTACTAGCAGTAAGCCACAGAGATTAGCTGATGAGCAGCAATAACAATATGACAAAAAGCACCAATGTTTCATAAATAGTTAACTTTATTATTGATAATAGTTAGAATAAACAAATCCTCTGCCAAGTCATATAGTTTATTAGCCTAAATTAACTGTAGTTTACTTGGTTTAATAATTATCCCAGCATTTGCCAAGGTAGGTTGCCAAGGTACTTTAATATCGAGTGTACAGTTAAAGGTGTGTTATACATTGTGTTATCATGAAACAAGCTTAAAAAGCTTGGTTGTACTTTTGTACATGTTCAAAATTTCATGTATTATTAGATTCCATGTCCAAAAAATTATAGTAATATCATGGCACATTTTGGTGTTTGTTTTTTGTTGTTACCGTTATCTTCTAACTAATGACCTACTTAATGTGCAAATACAAGCTAAACCTCCATTTAACCAAACACAAAGTTCTTTATATTTTGTGAGATCTCAGAATCACTATTTGCATGTAAGGTGACACTATTAGTGTGAATCATCTTGTATGAAAATATAAGTCATTTTCATTTAAAATACTAATCACATTATTTTAATACTCACATTCAAAGCTCATGGCATGAACTAAACATGAACTACAATCTTCTGTGCAATACCAATACTAGTAGAGACATACAACCTATGCCAAAAAGAGCATGTCAACAAGATGATGTCAATATAGCACACATACTGCTTTCTGTAAGACTACATCATCCCAACCCCCCCACCGACCCACTTCCTGTATGTTCGGGTGTGGCTGCATATGTGCATTATTCACTGGTGTCAATTTGCTTTTGCTGCACTCCGGTCACAAGACAGTTTTAGCAAAGCACACCCTTGCAAACACACACAAACAGTAATTTAAGTATCACTTACTTCACTGTTTGCAGATTCCTGTGCATCGGTGGCCAGGCAGTGGGTCTGCATGTTAGTGGTATGTGTTGCGTGTGACACTGCAGACACAGTCACAGACCAGCACCTCTGAAGTCTCTAATCGTTTTTGCTATGGGTTGACTGGCCAGAGGTATGACATTGTCTAGAGGGGTAAATTTCTGCTTCACTTCAGAAAACAAATCTTGCACTGGAAATTTTATTTCCAGTTTTTATTTTATTTTTTACCACAAATACACATACTGAGCCCTGATTAAACATTGTATTTATTGCTCACCCTCATTATGCAAACACTGAGTTATTCTTTTTGTTTATTTTTTACTATGAGGTCAGGAGATGATTAATAACACATTTACATTACACTTACATTTATCATTTGGCAGATGCTTTTAACCGAAGCAACTTACAGCACATTACAAGTTTACAATTAATCAATACATGTGTTCCCCAGGAATCGAACCCACAACCTTTGCACTGCCAACATGCTCTGCCAACATGCTCATGCTCCTGCGCATGCTCTGCCAGTTGAGCTACAGAAAACCATGCAAAAGGGAATGCAAAATACCTTTTGCTTTAGTTATTGTTCAGAGGTTTTTAAATGACATCTAGAGCAGTGTTCCCGTAGTCAGGTGTACTCCAATACACATTTTGTTTGTGACAAGAAATGTAAACCTTTCGGCTCTTACTCATGTCATCTTCTGATGCGCCCACTGACAGTGTAACAACTTTCAATGTTAGTTACACACATGTCCCTCCTTAAGCTGAGGGGAATCGTGTTTAGGCCTATGTGGATGTATATTCTTAAAAGAGTTTTGAATCAACCACATGGATGCTTTTGAGGTGCAGGGGGAGATGCTAGACTCCTGCTCCGCCCCCATACCATGTCATATCACAACTGCTGATTTATCTGGGAAATGAGAAAAAATATTTTTACCTAGAAAATCCTACTAAAAACCCCCTTTCTAAATAAATAACTATATAATATAATTATTTAGAAAGGGGGAACAATTATAAAATGTAATATTCCTTTCATACTGTCCTTTGGGATAAGGTCACGTTTTATCATTCACACTTGTAGTTTTAAAATTGGGGTGGTACTGCTTTTAGTCCTGGGCTGGGACTAAGCAACATTTCCATCAATTGTCAAGTTTCATAAATTAATAAGGAATGCAGGACAAAGCATGAAGAGTGTGAAACAATGAACAGAATATATATGTGTTAACAGCCCATATGTGTAGACTTTATTAATGTTCCTATATAATACAGTTGATACATTTGTCTGTTATGTTATTAACCTGTTATGTAAGAAACCGATTATTAGTGTTTTTAAGAGGGTAATAGTTTCAACCAAATGTTGAGATAATGAGACAAGATAAAGAAAAACAATATATTCACTCCTTTGTATGTTGCTTTGACAAGAAAGCTTCAAGTAGATGTAATGGTGTTTGACACACACGTGTCTCTCACCTGTCACTGATTCTGAGAGCTTCCCAGAAACTTACCATGACAATAAGGAAGTTCTTTTTGTGGTCAAGCAGACAAACATGAGACAGCGCAGACAGCAGACAGACATGAGCACATGAAATCAAAGCCAAGAACATCTGTAGCCAAGGGCTAGACAGGTCTGACTGAACATACTTTTATCTGTTCCTTCAACCCTAAATAACCCTTTAATTACTCAAAAAATAAACAAACAATAAAAACAAACAAACAAAAACATCCTCAATCATTGGTGGTAGGAGACAAATAATTAAGAATTTCCTCCTGTTGCTGTAAATATCAAAACATTCACCTTCATTCATTATAACTTTATTTCCACTATTGTGAACTTATTAGTAAATAAATATGAAGAGTACATTTAGAGGTGCACCTGTTCTTCAGATATTACCATTGCTATGCACTTTTGGGTAAGCTTCGCTATACTTGCACTTGTGTATACAAATATGTATTGATTCCTGGTTATCAGACTGCAGTTTGCATGCTATTGCAATCCATTTGTTTGTTCTGGCGTGATCAGAGTAATTGTATGCTGTTAAAGGGTGCATGCAGAAGCATATATCTTTGTTTTCGCTCCTGCTAGAAAAGCAGCGGGAGATGGTTCCTATTGGTTCAGTTGAGCAAGTAGAACACACCAATTTTACTAACCCACACTCTAACCCTAACTCTTACAGAAAACTTTCTGCAAGTAAAAAAAAATTACTGTATTTGTATATTATTATATACAAAAGAGGATGTCCCCAAAAGAAGATTTTGCTCAGATTGGTCAGGTTTTGCTGACTTTTGGGTACAAATTTGTCCCCAATATATGGTATATGGTAAACCTGTATGACTTTTTTTGCTTCTGAGGAACACAAAATAAGATATTTTGAAGTACACTGGTAACCAAA
Organism: Botia kubotai; assembly: GCA_036877585.1. Taxonomy (NCBI): domain Eukaryota; kingdom Metazoa; phylum Chordata; class Actinopteri; order Cypriniformes; family Botiidae; genus Botia; species Botia kubotai. The sequence goes on from JAZGTI010003471.1 coordinate 27,916, forward strand.
AAACAGTGGCACCCATTGAGTTACATTGTATGGACACAGAACCACTAAGACATTTCTCAAAATAGCTTTATACATTTGGAATGACATGACGGTGAGTAAATTAAAATTTTATTTTTGGGTTAATTATCCCTTTAACAATCTATTTTATGGTAAACATTGTTTATTCTGTTTATATGTTTTTACAGATGAGGACATCCCAAATCCTCAAAAGGAAAATTTGTCAGGTTAAGCCTTCTTCTGTGGGCAAATTTGTCCCAGTGTAGATACATACACACACTTTGAATGTATTGCAATAGCATGCAGACTGCAGTCTGATAACCAGCACGGTCATAGGAATAACTGGAAATGATCAAAGCTCAAATGAAGAGAACACAATGTCTATCACACCCCTCATCAGTTTAAGCTGTTTTTTTGGTAATTGGAGTTTGAGTCAGATTTGTTGAGTCAACAATACCGTTTGAGCGGTTTATTTTTTAATGTTTATTCATGTTTTATATTGGAGAATTTGCAGATGTGTTAATTTTATCTATTGGCAGGTGCACTGTGAGTTTGCTGTTAATTTATCTGGTCATGTGTGTAACGGAATTCAGACTCACAGACAGATGTTAGTTAAGCCGACAGGTGTATTTATTGCACAGAATGGTAAATGGTAAACAGGTATGGTAATGTCCAGATATAACAGAAATAAGGATACTGACGAAGGTAATCCAGGAGCTGACGATGACGATGGAGACTGGCGATAGAGGTGAGTCAAACACACAACACAACACTGGAGAGTTCGAAGGGGATCTTGGAGACACACACGAACCAGAGCAGGTAAGGAGTAGATCATGGAGATGAGTCTGTTTCTGTTGAGATCAGACAGTGAGTGTGATTGAATGATTGGATACAGGTGCAGGTGATCAGTATTCGGGTGACAGTGAACGTTGAACGTGGGTGGAGCCTGGTGCTTCCGTGACAATGTAATTATAATAGCCTTGTGTGGGTAAAACCAAATAGGCCACATTTTACTTTTTCTAAAGAAAATATAAAACAATTTTAAAGTGTTCTGGGTGGTTGCCACAGTGTTGCTATTTAGTTGCTTGGAGCGTCTACTCTAGGGTGGTTGCTAAGTGGCTTACTGGTCCAAGTCAGAAGATTCTATCCAAATGTAATTTTGGTCCACAGATATTTTGTTTGGTGAATTCTTTGCCCCAGACAGAAATTGTCCTTTCACTAAGAAAAGTGTCAAAATACTTAATTATGTGGGAGGAGTTACATTCATGTGTAATACTGAGGATTAGGATTTTTTTCAAATCCATAACCCTGAGTATCAGTAGTGTAATGACACAGTAATGACACGAGAGACTTCTGTCCATCTAGACTGATGGCTGGAGGCCAGACCACAGCAGGCAGACGTGGGAAACAGGAGAAAGGGTGATTGACAAGCACAAAGGGGCATAACATAACAGAGGTTTGGACTGTAATATGTGTGTGTGCAAAAGGAAAGAGTGCTTGTTGTGTCTGTCCTTGATTCAGCATGGTTGTACATACCAATGTATGCACATACGTGGGTGTACAGTGTGGTTTTTGCCTTTGTGTCTGTATGTCTCAGTAAATGTGTGGTGTGTTTGTGTTAGAAAAGTTGTTGCTGACTGGGCAGTGATGACAGGTATGTGTTCTCTCATGAGCCTATGGAGAACAAGCATGATAGAATGTGTGTTGTGTGTGTGTTTGTAAGTCCATACCTATGTGCTTGTGTGTGTGAAAATCCCAATGGCAGGGGATGTTAGGAAAAGGGTGGACGTTTGTCCCATTAATGTAAAATCCATTAACTTTTCCCTGGTTTATCTGGGTTCAGGGATAAATTGTGGAATAACACACAACTAAGGATATCCTAAACACCCTGTGTATGTGATTGTGAATCTTTCTCAGTGACATTGTATTTAAATTCTCATTTGAATTTTTGAATGCAACTCAATTAAATTAAATTCATTTCTATTATTTCAGGTTACATAATTTCTGTGGCACTGAATTACCACAAGTAAAAACTGGTGCTTACCTCTGCACCTTGCTAAGGTGCCCTGAATAGTTTTTAGTGTACGCTGTGCAGTTGCTAGGGTTCTCTGAGTGGTTTTGAGGAAATAGCTGATGATGTGGAAAAGTATGGAACCTAGATATGGCCTGGGTCGCTTCCTCAATGTAAGCCAATAAAACATTTTTGACTGTTTTATTGTCCTCCATACAAAAAGTTAAAAAATGAAAAACTTACCTAACTTCAAGTTTTAGAAAATATAATAGTGACACTTACCAAAAACACTAATGGTTTTCAAACAGGTTTCTCCGTCCCAGCTTCCCTGTATTTCATTGATCAGACAACTATGCAGTCCCACCTCAAAGTCACAACCACTGGTTGAGCTAAAGGTTGGAGTCTGACAACTTTGGACAAATGTTTTGCGAGAACCACAGAAATTACACTTTTTCCCACACTCCAACTTAACCCACAAATGGTTTCTAGCTTTCTCTGCACATCAAGCTGGGATACAATGATTATAAAGTAAATCGAAAAACGTCTCTCATATGTACATATGTAACCTTGGTTCCCTAAGAAAGGCAACGAGACACCCCATCTGATTTAATGCTATGGGAACAGCTTTAGTGTGACCAGTGTCTGAATCCCTGAATCTCAGTGTCTAATCATGGCAATCTCATTGGCCCACGGCGGTGCTTTATCAGGTGCACCTGAAAGTATATTAGGGCACCCATAGAGCGTCATTACATTTTTGGTCTAAAAGAGACGTAAACAGGTAAGGCATGGCAACAAGACGCAGGTTACAAAACCAAAAGATGTTGCCTTTTGAGGGAACTCAGCACTTCATCTGGTTTGATGCAATGGGGAACGCAATACCAACTTTGGCATGCCGAAGGAAATGGCTGCTATGTGGGTCATGTTGAAGCACAAACACCATAGACAGAACAAAATAACACCTTACTCGGTCACTGCTGGTAATACACTAGACACACAGTGAGGTGTATGGTGAGGGTTTCAAACACCAGTCCCCGGGGCAAGTGTCATCACACCAATGACAATCACCACTGAGCCAGCTGCAAGGTTTGGCAATAGCAGCTCATAAGCCAGACACAGACTTTGAGAGAGAGTCAGCTTAACACAAGTGATAGCCTTGCCAGCATGTCACCAAAGGAGCAGGACCCTCTGTAGTAAGGCTGCAAGACACCCCGAGGACTGACATTCGAGGGAAGCTAGTACATGGCTTCAGTCATCCTTTGACTGAGTTTTAAAGAGAAGATATAACCTTTAAAGTGCCCCTCTAGGGGGAGTGGACTACTACTTTACCCACATCCTGCTTTATGGAGGGTAAAGGACCTGCCATAGCACTACACACGCAACCCAGAGGATAAAA